>JANHGL010021171.1:0-43520 GCA_024611195.1 Ceyx melanurus
TTCCTTCCTTCCTTCCTTCCTTCCTTCCTTCCTTCCTTCCTTCCTTCCTTCCTTCCTTCCTTCCTTCCTTCCTCTTTGCAACATTTGTTGCTGGTCATGTTTATTTTCATTTTGCTACTGAACTAAAAGGAGCTTTTAGCAAAATGTGGCTTCTTTTCAACTGTATATCCATGGCTTTTTAATCATCTAATATAAGTTTCTAAATAGTCCTCTGAGAAGCCAGAAAGATGAGACTGCCAGGCAGAAAATAATAACTTCTCTTAATTTTCCTCAGCTTGAGAAAACTAACTTTTATTCTCTATTTTTCCACATGAATTTAATCAGATTGTGATCACTGATCTCCAGAATTTTCCAGTTTCCCCTCCAGTGACTACATTTTTTATTTTTTTTTAAAGACAACACAAGGTTTACAGCACAACTGCTTTGTGTTGGATGCAATATCATTGCTACAAGAATGTACCATCTACATATTTGGGACTGTGGCATTTTACTACAGGCTCCTCGAGTGAAACCTACAATCCTTCCGAAATACTGGGGGTTTTCCCCTTCTTCTGCGTTGTGTACAAGTGCTCATATAGATAACCATTCTCCTTTCCCACCCAATACACACTCTCCTGTAGCAGCCCCTTTGCCCATCCCCTCCATCTCAGTTTCACCTTCTGGGTTTTGTCTGACACATATCAGAGGCTGTAGTGCTGCATTTCAGTTCTGCTGTGCTGGAGCAGCTCCAGATCTGTAACTACCTGCATTGCTGGCTGGGTCAGGAGGAGCAAATAATCAAGAGATGGGCTCTTAGCTTGGCAGACCAGGGTCCCACGGGGTGCGGGAGAACCCAGCTTAAGTCTGACATCTCCTCAACACAGAGCAATGCAAAACTATTGCCACTGCAGTAAGTTAACTTTTGGACTGAAGTCAGCGGGATACCCTGGAATTTTCTGGCATGACATAGCACCAAGCTGAAGTCTTCAGTTAAGTCTGGTTTGCTTTGTCTCCCCTGGGCAACAAGGTGAGGAGAAATGCTATGTAGCTTTCTTCTTTCCGGGAGTACATCTTCAAGAAATCTGCACTATCAAAGTGTCAAACATTCACAGCATTCATTCACTGAGACAGAATGAAAAAAAAATATCTAGATATAGAAAATGAAATCAGAGCAAAAAGGTAATAGAGAAATATTTGAATAGTAGCACTGAAAGGGCATTTCTTCACAGCACTGCAAGAATCTGCTGTTACCAACCTACTTGAGGTTTCTATCTTTTTTTTTTTTTAATAATGTAATGTGGTTTGGTTTTTTTTCCCTTTGATGCACTCTCATTTTTAACTACCTTTTGCTTCCTAATTTATTTATTATAAACTTCAATTGAAAACAGCTATGACCTGCAGTCCCCACTCAATGTCAGAAATCTGTATGCAGCTGCACCCAGTATTTCAGTTTGAATAACTTAGTTCTGACTCGTTATTAAAGCTGCTGCCATAATAAAATTAAATGCAGTTTACATTTAGTAATGTGTCTGTTCACTTGCCTGTAATCAAACTGACAGCTTTTCCTTTAAACAGTCAATCAAGTCTCCAGTTCTTTCTGTCTCTATTTATTTGATTGGAGTTGAGATGTCATAAAACAGAATGGAATATTTTACAAGTTCTGATTACATACTTTGATTTATTTTTTTTTTAGGCTGCAATTTCTATCATTCATAAAAAAAACCCCACCCTGAATTATTAAAAATAAAAAACCCTGATTTTAATTTCACAGTTGATGCTGCAGTTACAAAAAAAAACCACAGTCTGAATTCTAATGTTTTTTTTCTCTGTCAAAACTAGCTAAAAAATCTACACATTAAGTTCTTAATTGACTAGGTTACATCAACAGTTTCACAAATAAGGCATAATTTTTCTAGACTATATCCTCTAAATAGAACTGTATTTCAAGATAAGAAAAAAAATGATTTTGCTACAGAACAGAATTTAAGAACTAAATGATAGATCTGCAGATGGAATAGTGGGTGGTGGTTTGAAGTCAGAAATATTACTTTATTTCTTTATTTATTTATATATTACTTAGAAATTAAGAACATATCCTAAGTGTCTTGAAAGGAAAATATCAATAAGCATGAAACAGTGTAAAAATTTATATCTAATTCATTAAAAGGTAGACTTTTACTAATGTGTATGATTGAAAGGGATTGTTAAAGGTCATCTAGTACATCCTCTCTTCAGTGAGAAGTTGCTCAGAGCTCCATCCAACCTGGCCATCCATAGCATCTCTGGGCAACATGTTCCTCTTCCTCAACACACTCACCATGAAAAAATTCCAATCTAAATCTGCCCTCTCTCAGAGGGCCAATGGCATCCTGGGGTGCATCATTCTGTGACTCTATGATTCTATGAATTCATGGTCACTAAAGCCAAGACTGCTCTTGAGGTTCACATTCCCCACCAGGACCTCCTTTTTCATAAGAACAAGGTCCAGCATAGCCCCCTTCCTTATTGGCTTCTTTATTATTTGGAGAAGGAAGTTATCATCCACACATTCCTGCAGCTTCCTATACTGTTCATGCCCTGCTGCATTGTCCCTCTAACAGATATCAAGGTGGTTGAAGTTCCCCATGAGGAGCAGGGCTTCTGAAAGTGAGTCTCCTCCTATCTGTCTATAGAGGGCCTCATCTGCTCAGTTTTCCCAGTCAGGTGGCCTGTATCAGAAACCCAATAAAATTTCACCTGTTCCTGCCCTCTCCTTAATCCTGCCCACTAACCTCTTGGCCAGCTCCTCATCCATCTCCCTGCACTCCAGCTAATCACTGACATAGAATATGACCCTCATCTTCATCTCCCCTGTCTGTCCATTATAAAGATCCTGTGTCCTTCTATTCCAACACTCCAGTCATAAGAGCCATCTCACCACATCTCCACAATGCCAATCATTTCATGGCCTTTCACATGTGTGCATACCTCTAACTTCTCTTGTTTATTCCCACACTACATGTGCATTGAGGTGTTTAAGTTGGCCACACAGTGAAGCTGACTTACTGGTTGTTGTGCTGGTATTCCTTTGTGCCACTCTTCAGGTGCTCTCCTGATGACCTGTGATCCTTTTCCAGGCTCTGGGAATCTATTGTCAGCACTGGCATCAAACTGTCTGGCATGGGATGGATTAAATTTCCACTCCCTTAGCAACTTCAGTTTAAACCCCTTTTCAACAGCTAGGCAAGCCTTAGATGCTCTTTCCTTCTCTGACAGGTGGACTCCATGAGCACTTAGGAGACCAAGTTTCTCAAAGGGTGTCCCATGGTCTAAGTAGCAGAACCCCTGGCTGTGGCACCAGTCCTGTAATCATTTGTTGATTCACTAGATATGACTGGACATTTCAAATCTGTTCCTTTTCACTGAAATGATTGATGAAAAAACTACTTGTGCTGCAGAGTTCCCTGCTGCCACTCCCAGGGCTCTGACATACTTCTTGATACTCCTCAAACATTATATTTCAGATCAATTCTCAGTTTCAATTTGTAATATTTGGCAGAGTGCATAGCATCAAACATGGCCATATTTTATTCTTTTCATCTTACCCTTTGATCTTTCACATATTATACATAGACACTTAATGGTCTTACTGCTACAGGCCTCATGGGATCCCATATTCAAAATGTCTCTCTGAAACATATTTGAAATAACCATTTGAAATACTTATGAAAGCAGTATGATTAAATTAACTTCTAATATAATGAGAGAAAAAAAAACTAGGACAAGTTTTTCAGTCCTGTCTCTTTCTTTGGTGTGTCACTATTTGTAGTTCCAAGGGACCTAGTTTTAAATAGTTTTTTAAGATGTCAGTGAGAATCAAAAATTTGGATTGCAGCACTACCAAGGTATGACTTCTAATAAAGATAAAAATCCAAGCCATTGATATACCATACACATATTGTGAATGCATGTCACTGATAAATCTCTCCAAATATATGTCTTTAAATATATTACAGAAACCTCAAAAAAAGTTGTAGCACCAGTTTAGGGTACTCATTCTCCATGAACAGTTTAAACAGGACGTGTTACCAATAGAAATGGTGCCCAAACTTGTATACATATTCCTATCTGTATAAGTATATGATCTGTAAAAGCAATATTTTGAAACAGTCTCCCACAGGGAAGCCAGAAACAGTGCAGGAAGCATAAATCAGAATTGTATCCTTTCCTTTGAAGTTTCATAAATTAACTTTATGTCATGTGATTGATGCTCTTTTCCAAAGGTTTCACTCTGTACAATTCTCATAAGGCTTAACATGACTAGAAATGATTAAAAAAAAAAAAAAAAGAGAATACCCTGTACCTTGCAAAAACAGCTGCATTGATCTCAACAGATGGAGGTGTAAGTCCTTACTGACCTACAAGTGAAGCACTTGGGCTAAACTAAGGATCTCTGCTCCTTGTATAGGCAGGGAGATGAACCTCTGTCATACAGGAACTAGCTTTGGGGTCTGTGTAAGGCCAGATTAATCACCTTCTCTCCTCCTAGTGGCTACAGATACAGTCCAGGTCACTACACAGAGTGGATGTATAGTTTTTGCAGGACTACATTTATATAAGAGAAATCTAACTTGGACATAAAGACTGGTTGATTATTGTACTATTAATTAATTGTAACTACAGTTTTAGCAGCTCCATAAAAGTAAAAATCTTCTCAATATCTCACTGAGTAAAATAATTAAACTCTACATTATGGATATAACATTAGTAGGAAGTCATTCTGAAATATCAAGCCTGAGGGGATTCTTATCCCCTGTCCAAGACTGCTGGATTCTTATAATTCTTCCACATTTTAGGATACTGAAAAAATTAAAAGAAAATAATAGATAGTTTAGGGAGATAGTTTAGCTACTTGAAGCAAAGTCTAACAGTTTAATTTAGTCAGTTCCCGTTTGTGGAAATTAATATTAAATTGTTTGGGGTAGTTTTTTTACATTAATCTTTAATTAATGTTTTTTTGCTGGAGCACTTGCAGCCATTGGTGAGTAAATAAATTAGGTTATAATAAACCAGTCATTGCAAGAGGGACAAATTTCTGTATCTTCATGATGAAAACTATAATTAACTCACTCTAGAGGTTTACAAGAGGTTTTTTGGAGACTTTCCTAGTAAATAATAGAATGTAACAACACACAGGACTCCGAGAGTGTTGATTTTAGAGACTTTAGTAGTGGTTTCCATGCCTTTTTCAGTTTCAAATGTGCAGATATTTCCATAGGACTGTCTGCAAAGAAGCCAGTTCACTGTGTTGAGTAAGATCAGATAGTGAGTTTACCCATAGGTTCCTTTCCATATACTGTCCATACGTCAGGGCAGGGGCAAAGTGGTGCCACCTAGGAAGGAGACAGGAGAGGACCAGCTGACAGCAGCTGACTGCTGGTACAGCCAAGCTGCAAAGGCACCAGTGCAGCTTAACAGGGCATCTTGGTGCTGCTCAGAGGCATAAAGACCATCATGCCTTGAGCTTTGCATTCAGACCTCCCCAAAACCAGGCAGGTCAGCTGGTCAAACTTGTGGTGACTGTTGGCAGTGGATCTGCTCTACTCCACTAGATTCACAGTGTGTTTTTTCATCAAACATAAATAATGCTCTTGAATCATGGTCATTAGGGCACCGTAAAAACATTTGCTATTTCACCCCCTGTACTTTTGCTTTAACTGCAAATAACTGACAGCAGCAATTTTGTCTCTCAGCACAGCCCTAACTTGATATAGAGTCCCTGGAACCAGTATCTCATTGCTACTCCCTCCACATTACAGAATGAGAAGTCTTTATTTTATGTTTTATGGTGGTTTTGCTTTAGCTGAGCTTTGTATGCTCCACTTACAGAGACTGCTGAAAGAGGCTGTCTAAAATCTTAAACAACTTTGCAGTTACTTTGCAGTGGAGCTGCATTTTCAGTGTTTCACGTGCAGAGGCCTAATACCAGCACAGAAGAAAAATGGGAGATCCCCTCCTCACAAAAATACGAATAACCTTGGATACAGCTTCTTTGCAAGAGGCTTCCCCAGACTTGGGAGAGAATATACTTCAAAGCTGCCAGTCAGCAAAGCTGCCTGCTGATCCTCAGATTTTCAAAGTACTCACTCCAGATCTAAAGCAGCCCTTCAGTATGCTCTGATGTGTGGCATTCTTGCCATAGGCCAAAGTGTGAGTGATAAAACTGTATATTCTGACCAGTTGTCTTCTATTTTATAGCCCAGCATTGCAGCTTTTCCATTGCAGATGCTCACATTCAGTTGCACTTCCAACATGTTAAAGAACTGGGGTACTGCACTGTAGGATGTGGGGTGCCCAATAGCAAAGATCTAACTGGCAAGTGCTGGAAAAGCTCATCATGCAAGGATGGCTGGGTTGAAGCTGTGTTTTGGATACAATTCCTCTTACCTCTGCTGACCAACATCTAGGAAAGAGCTTACCAAACTATTGGAATAATTTATTTCTGCCTTCCTAATTTCAACTCTACTCTCCTAAGATATCTTCATTGCAATGGTGTTTTCTGAATGTACATTTAAATTGTTGGTCAATGACTCCTTCACCTATTTCAAGCTGAGAGGATGTATTTGAGAACAGCAGGAATAAACAATTAATTTGCTTCTTATGTTGGTGCTGAGTGTTGATATGTTACTGGAGTCAGTGTCATTTAGAGAATCCTGAAATGCTGGAATTCATTTTTACTTCATGAATAAAGCCTTCTATGAGCTTGCAGCATGGAGCACACGCAGGCTTTGGGCACTCTGCTTCCTCCATGGCACCCACTGTGCAGCTGTATCCTATAGTAAGGTTTCTTGTCCAGGAACAGATGGGCCTAGGAATGTCTTTTTCCATCAGATTCAGCTACCATTTGATAAAATACAAACTGCCTCTCTCCTCATCAGGGTGTGCCTTGTTTGTTGGTGCAGAGCATGCTTTGGGAGATACACTCAGCTTTGGGAGGGTTTAGGATCAAGTTACATAACTTTCTCTTGTAACAGTCTAACTCCCACACCAGTGTGTAAAATGTAGGATGTCTTTTGTAGTGAAAGTGTCCCTGGCTTCTATATATTTGTATTTTGGCTCAATGCTATCGCATGCTTCAAGGAGGGCAAGTAGAACCTACCTATCTCTCTGATGCAGTTCCTGGTGGTGAAAGTAGCAGCAATTTTATATACACAGTAATAGAAATCTGGAAGAGTTGAGGCTAGAAATATCTCTGGGATACTTTTTCCAACAGCATTGTTCAATATTGCTTTTGTTTTTATAATGGGTTGTGGGGAGGATATTCCGCTGCATGTTGTCTGTATGATGCATAACTCCCTTAGAGGCTATGAGATGAAAATGTCAGGCCAGAAATATTTTGAAAGATGTCAGTCAAGTGCACATCTTCCTCAGTTTTGTCAAAGAATCTAAGAAATACTTTATATTAAATATTTCGTTATGGATCCTGGTATGAAGAGCTGCAGGAGGAAAAAATGAGGTATTACTATTCATGGGTCCATTTATCATAAGTAAGATGAATTTACATGTTCTCAGGATACCCAGCCTGAGCAGTGTGCAAGACACCATTTAAATAGACCTCTACTAGTTTTCAAAAAAATTGAAACTGCTGTCCCTGAGATGAAAGGTCTTATTCATAAATGCATCTTCCAACATTAAAAATGAAAATGCCAGGCTATGTCATCTTAAATTAAGCAGCAGTAATGTTCAGACATGACCAATCCATCTCATTTGAAGCCAAAGAAGAATTATTTTAATTTCCAAGCTCATTTAGATTGTATCTAACCCAGAAATGTTTATTTTTCAAAGGATATGAAGCATGTTACACTAATACCATCAGACTCATTACTTGGAGGAAAAACTAAAACTTTCAGTCATTAGGCAAAATCTCATTTCTTTTTGACATTTTAGCAGTTTTCTAAATTTGAATTCAAGGCAGTGACCACATTTGCATTTTTTCTGGGTGGCAGATAGTAAGTGAACTAATCCCAAATCTTTTCTATTTGTGTGGTTTTACTACCTTATATATGCAGGAGTCTGATCTGGTTTAAAAATAGCTTCTCTCAAAATCATCTGGTGACTATCAGACTGGGATGGACCTGTTTCATTAATATATTAGTAGTAGCTGCTGTAGTAGTATAAGAATGAAAAATTGCCTGTTTTTTCCCTATGTTTAATTTAGACACAAACCCTTGTCTCTGTTCATGACACACATAGAAGAATGCTGCTACCACAGCCTTCATCATAAGAGTTTGAATTGAAGGAAATTCAGCACAGGAGCAGTTTCTGTTCAACTTTACACCCTTCAGACACACCTTTTCTTTCTTTTTTCTTCTTTTTTTTTTTCTGATCAGTTATTTCAAATGCTTTCTTTAATGTTTCATGTTTTCTCCCCAAGAAACATCTCTTTCAGGCACTTTTGCCTCCCAGTTCCTGGCAAATGCTGACAGGAGAATCATTTTGGCATCCAGTAAGGGCCACCTCATTTGTCACTGCTCTGCTTGTGCTGCCCTCCACAGCTCCTTTTGCTTCACCCTCTCTGACCTCCATTTCTTTACACATTTGTAGGAAAGGGAATTTGTCTTCACAGCTCTTGCAATTCCCTTTATTTTTTATGTTTGTTTTTGAGTTTGGTCATCTGTTCTACGTAGAAGAAAAGGCTTTCAGTTTATTTGACTGATGATTCCTGTTCTTTCTGTCTCTCATGATTTGCCTTCATTAAATGCTCTGATCCACACTTAAAAACATACTTAAAGCAGTGGTGATTCCTAACAGGTCTTCTTTCTCTCAAAACATTAAGCCTCTTGACACTAAATCAAGACAGAAAAGAAAAACTTCCTAAAGTACACTGTCAGGAAAGTGTGCAGTGTAAACTCAGACAGGGAAAGGATTAATGCAAGCTGGAAATGTCTTTTTAAGCTGGAAAGGTGTGCTGGGAAGGTGTTCAGTACAGATAAGGTTAGGAGATCGAGGGGCACAAAGTCTGAATTCGGATTTTTGGAGAATTTGATAAAAAATATTCCAGGTGATGTATTAAATAAGCATTCAATTGGACAGTGCAGTATCTGGTAGAGAGGTGTTAAAGGGGAGCCCTCGCCCTGGAAGAGCAGGAGGACAAGGAGGAATAGAGGTAGTGATGGTGTCACCTGCAAAGAGTGGGAAGGTGTTGAGACCTTGACAAAATTTGGGCTGTAGATTCAGTTCCCTTCTCTACCAGCAGGCAGTGGAACAAACATTTAAAACTTTAGAACTTTTGTGGTTTCCCCTCCACAAATAGAGTCCACTCTTTAATTTGGAATCAAATGATGGGCAGGATTTGTTCAAAAACAGGAATGAAAACCTAATTTAAAAATCCAGACTCTGACTCCAAAACACTTCTGGAAAAAAAAAAAAAAAAAAAAAGATTTGGAAAAAATAGAAGAATTAGCTGAAAATCTTGCTGTTTCTATCCGGACTGAAGAATGACTGTCTGGTAACTTCTTTCTCATACTATTTTTGCATATTCCTTGGAAGTCCTTAGGGTCTCAAACTGTAGCTCTGTCTAAGAGCAAATGAAAAATGTATCTGAATATATCTGCCATAAAAACAACTGGAATGTAAAAAAACAAACCAAAACAAAAAAGTGCCTCCGGCTAAGAGAACTTGGAAAAACTTAGAAGGAAGACTATAGGTAACTCCTTGAAGAGGTTGGTACAGGTGGTCTGTGGAGCCCTGGGAGAGTGAGCACTGTATGTCTTTGAAAGGAAATAAGGGAATCACACATATAATGAGTAGGCGTAAATATACTGTCCAGAGAATTGTACCTCCATTTTAAGGCTTTTAACAGTCTACAAAATATAACTTGGAAAAAAATAAAAAAGAGAGAAAAATATTAAAAAACATGAGTACTGAGTATATGATTTGCTATAGCATAAAGATGGTCCTATGATGGAAAGAAAGGACCACTAAGCAAAAGATAATCAGGATATCCCAAACTGCTATAATTTACTTGGTGATACATCCCTTTATTGTTTGCTCAGCTTCTAGATAAGTTTAATATCAAATTGACATTTGGCCTTTTATATTTTTGTGGCAAAACAACCAGAATAATATTAATTACGATTCTTATGTATAATGTATAATTTTAAATGTCAACCAGAGTTGATTACTGTCGTACTTTTTAAATATATGAATGCTCTTACAAAAATCATATTATCTTGAAGAAAACATATAATCATCTCAGTGTTTCCTCAAACATAATTAGGTTCCCTAAAACTTCTATGATTCATTCTTTGTGGTGAGAGAGAATTAAGTTCCCCTTCCATTACATGCTGAACAGAGAATTGTTGTGGCCTTCCCTGTTTCCCCCAAGAGGGGCCGGGGGGTTTTTTTTTTTTTTTGGGGGGGGGGGGGGGGAGTGGGGGGGATTGGGAAGGGTTAGTGAGAATAAATAATTTTATTTCTGCAGCAAGTGTATCCTTAGATTTATCACTTCCTCAAACCAATTTCCTACAGAGACCTAAAGCTGTCTTAGATGCAGACAGCTTTTTTCACATGAACTGTTTCTAGAGTCCCATTTCAATGCTTTTTGGAAGCCTATTGCTACATTGGTAATGGATTTTCTCACTCTGCCAAGTTATCTGACAGTTAGTTGATAGCTAGTGATAAGCTAACATACATATATGCTAGACAGGTGCCTGCATGTGATTGAATTAATGTTATCTGAATTTAAACTCTGTTTTTCACACTCTGAAAGTACACAATGAGGAAGCAATCAGCAATTACAGAACCTGAGATATGAAACACTACAATGGATTCTCAGTGCTGAGATCTTCCCAAGCTAGTAGCCTATTTTGGTTAGCTAGGTTGATAAATATAGAAATTCAGCTGCCTGATATCAGGTGACTCAATGTCCTATGTGTTTGATGCTCTCAGTCTCAACTGAGTGTCTTACTTGGTGCTAGCTATACAGATAATTTGAAGGCATAATAAAACAGAATGTCAGTGTCTCAGTGTGTTGCTGAAAGTCTTAAGGATTATCAGAAAATTGTTCATTTGGAAATTCCCCACAGCAATCCAAGCCCCTTAAAATCACAGGTTTCATGTTTGATACATTCCTAGTGATCCTAATCCAGAGCTTTTCCTTACCCATTCCTGTCATCTTCTGCCATAACCCACTTTGTAAAATATTGCTTCTGGTCATTAAGTAAGTTCTTTTCCAGAAAATTCCTATGTCTTGCTATCTCAGAAAGCACTTAATTGGTTTGCCAAAAGGGCTCAGACTCACAAGCCAACAATAGCTTGTGGTGAGTTAACCAAGCCATTCTATCACTCTCAGTAGGACAAGGGGAAGAAAACAAGATGGAAAAAACCTCATGGGTCAAGATAAAGGCAATGTAATGAAATCAAAGCAAAGGCTGTATGAGAAAGTGAGGGAAAACAAAGATTTATTCTCTACTTCCCATCAGCAAGGTAGTATCTGGCACCTCTCCCAGGAAGCAGGGCTCCAGTACATGTAGTGGTTGCTCTGGAGGACAAGCAGATGTGCTGCCTCCTCCTCCTTTTCCCTAGCTTTTGTTGTTGAGCAAAATCAACTGTCCTGGTTGTGGATCTTGTCATTTCCTCACTGGCAGTTGTTGGTCAACTGCACCACCTTTTCATGGTGTGAATTCATCAGAGAGGCTTTAGAATATTTGTAGGTGTTGTGCTTTTTTATTTACTTTAATTTGTCTTGCCTTTTGTACCTTTCCCCTACCATTTTCCTTTCTGTCAGTTGCCAGTGTGCAGAGCTGTTTCCATCACTCAGTAATGTATTTATCTGATGCCATGATAAAAGGATACACTGCCATCCTTTCAAACTGTCATCTGCTTAAAAGAAATGTCAACAGTGCCAAAATCTGTGATGCTCATCACATTGACACTTCAGGGGTGCAATTAAATGGCTAGATTAAGAGCCACGTGGGTCAATTTTTTCATTTATTACAGCTAAATAAGTTGAGTGCTGCAAATGAATATGCCTCTTACCAAGCACTTAACACAATCTCTTTCTGTTACCTTAGACACCTACAGAGAGCACATATCTTGCATTAGCTCACTGAAGTACACTATAAAGGTCCAGAAAAATGCCAGATAAAAAGTCCACCGTATGGGGTTACCTACCAGTGCATAGAAGTAATTCTTAGCACAGCTGTGGTGGGGAGACCTGGGGAACGATCGATGTTGATTTCAAAAGTCAGGAACCCAAAGGTTCTATTCTGTTCACTCATAATGTGTCTCCTCAGCCCAGAGGCCCTTTCAGTGAGTCATTTACATAGTCCCAAAGAAGACTGGTGAGAAAACTTTAAAACAACATGCCTAAGATTTAAAAATCTGCCTTTTTGGAAAAAAAAAAGGGGGAAGGGGAAAAGGAAACAAGCATATGGAGTTCCTTTAAGAGAAGGTGACTTTGATTTAAATCTTATAGAGAAAATTGAGATCCCCTTTGCTGGCAGAAGTTATTAGCTCTTTTGTTTTTGTTTTTTTTTCCCTCCATTTTGTAAGATCAAAGTGTTTTGGGTTTTTTTTTTTGATACTAATTAAAGGTGCTTCACTGACAGCATAGAGGAAAAAAGTACAATCCCTGTGCCTTCAATGACAGAACAAAGCCAGCACAGACAGCAATATTCTTTGCATGGGTCTATCACTGTATCTCAAGTCTATTCAGAAGTGATCAGTCCTAAGGCAAGAAGTTGGTGCTGTTATGTAGTGCAGTGCAGTGCAGCCATCAGTGTCAATTTGATGTCTGTCAGCTGGGTCCAAGCTGTGGCAATGCTGCACTGATCCTTCTGGAACCTCAGTGTCCCAGGGCACTGGCTGCAAAGGTGTACCTGTTGGTAACACTCGAACTAGAAGAATCTGCAAATTATTTAATATCACAGAGCTAATGCTGTAAGAAACAACATTCTGAAGGCTGTTTGATCACTTGCCTATCTGCAGTTTTTTGAAATTTTGACCCCAAGTAGAAGTTCCAAAGACTTTTGAAATTTCTAGTTATAGTGTCCAGACAAGTAGGAGCAACATTAAAATTGAAAATAAAGTTAAAATTAAAATGTATGTATTCTAAAATACTTCACCTCTGATTAACAGAACTCAAACACATGGGTGTTAATTTCTATTTTAGGAACAATGCTAGGTTACCTTAGATATTCCAGGAGAGTACTTCCTCCCATTATTCCTTTTCTAAAAGAAAAAATAAATTAGGAAAAGTAAAAATATTAAATTATTTTCAGATATAAGAAAAATGTGAAAAAATATTAAATTACCTGTTGGAAAAGAAACCACTCTCTAGATTATATCTGAATTATAGAGCAGAGGTAAACAGTAGCATATAGTAAATCCTGCTTGTCCAGCCTTAGACCTGCTTATGCTGGGACATCCTTCTGTGTCAGGTAACCGTGTTTCTATCACAGAAACCAGGAGACAGAGATGAGGGTGGATGTCTTCCTGCTATCTAGAAGCAGAGCTTCCTTCATCAGGACACTTTATCCTGTGGTTTAGTAATGGCATACTGAGAGTGCTGAGAGTCCTAGTCTCTCCCAGGTCTCTTTATTATACAATTTTGAGCAGATATAGAAGCACATGCTATTGTAAATTTGAGAAAAGAAAAAAAGAAAAGAAGAAAATAATAAAAAAGATAAAAATAAAAGAAAAATTATTACAGAGGAAGTAATGAATGAATTTAGCAGAAAGCTGGCATGCTGGAAGGTACCAACAATAAGAAACAGTTACACAAAACAAGGATGGTCAACAGGAAGCAGGAGACTGGGTCTGAAAAGTGGATGTGCTTGTTGGGATGAATGTTCATCCCTGACTGTACCAGTGCATTTATCTATTTCTGCAGGAACATACTGTGGCCCCACAGCTGGATGCTTTCCTAGGAGATGTGGGTGGGAGTTGCACTCCACAGCTGGCTAGGAAGATAACTCAACAGATCTCAACTCTTCCATTAATCCAGAGGTAAACAGGAGGAGGGCCAGAATAACAGCTGGCTATTTTCACCTTGCACCTTATGCTCTGTTTTCCTCTTCTTACTTTGCACTGACTACTAAAAGGAAGGAAACATGACTTCTTTGGAGTCTTGTTACATAAGAAACACATCAGCAGAAATGAAGTTACTCCTTGACAGAATCCATAGTGCCATGTGTCACTTCTGATGGAACAACAGCTTTCTCCAGAAGCTTAATTTAAAAATGACAGGAAATGATTGTGTGGGGCCAGCAGGATGTTCCAGCTGCTGCGGATTAGACAAGTCACCTTCAGCAAGATCTGTATTCCAACCTGAACAGGCGGAATAAAAGCGGGTGATGAAGCACTGCTAATTTGCAAAACACTTAACCTGTATGCAATTATCATATATAGTGCCTCTAGTAGATCAGCTCTGCCACTCTCCACTCTTACAAAACAGCAGACACATGCTGGGGATCACCACAGGACTATAGCTTCATGCAACTGGATTAAAATGTAAGATGCTGTGTAATTTTCCACAAACCTGCTTATTTAATCGGTGCTGCCAGAAAAGCCAGTGGTCCTCATTTCCTTAAGAAGTTAGAGGAACACAAAATAAAAGAGTATTTCCTTGCTAGGCAAAGACAATTTGTGAAAGTGTTAGGGGTGAATGGGTGGCACTGAAGTTTTGCTGTAGTTTTTATCACAGCAGGCACCTAAGGTCATTAAATACAGATGGAATATACTTCCTATTGCACAGCCAAAATTGCTAATAAATCAAAATCTGCAAGGGTTCAGAAAGTTGTAATGATTAGGCTTTTTTTATAAACCTGTTCCCTGCTTTAAAAAACCTGGCTGCTTTAAAGAAGAATGAATGGGCTGCCTGATCCATAAATCAATGGGGTTTATTTAGAGATTGAATTAAAACAAATTGAATGTAAATTAGATAGTCATTCTTTTCCTGCCTTTACAGGGTGGTTTAAAAGTACACCCTATGATATTTCTATTGCATTTCTGTCTTCTTAAATGCTCTGCTTTTCAGCTGAAGTGCTTTATCTGTAGCACGTTCTTCATTTTGTATACCAAAAACATGCAAGTGCATGACACTGTTTTAGTTCTAAATCTCCAATCCAGGAAGATGTAGAATATTAGATTCTGAATATGGAAGACCTGGAAATGAACTTCAGGTCTGAATTATGTGTTTAAAAACAGGAGATGTTTATTAGAATTATCTTTTCCTTTTTGCTGCCCATTTCAACTGCCTACAGGCTTTTCTTCTTTCCAGGCCATCACTAGCCATTCTGGGACAGCTAAGTAAATTGCAGGTGCAGTTTTGGTTCAGCTGCAATAGAAAACATCACACTTGTCAACCCTAACAAATGCCAGGGCCTGTATTAACTAACTCCTTTGCAGGGACTCCTGAAGTGAACACCTCCCATGCTGGGAGCCCTGAGGAGCATGGTGCATACGTTACCCATGTTCATGTTTCCCTGGAGGGAGGGGACAGATTCCTAGGGGACAGTACATTTCATATATTTTGAGGGAATTGCAGACCTGAGGAAAATTTTCTGATGTTTCATCTATCTGCAGCAAGTCTCACCTTCCCTGTTAGAGTGATGCAGGGAAAATCTGCAGGGGCAGTGTTACACAGAAGAGTTTTGTCTCATTGTTTGTTATGCCCAGAAAGGTCTTGGCCAGGGCCTGTATGAGATAGTTGCATGCCTACCCCACACCTGGGATCTACTCATCTCACATATTAATGCAATGGGTTGTGCAGAACCCATTGAGAAGTGAGTCCAAGGATTTAACCAATATCCCCCGTCTCTGCAATTCATCACACAGACCATCAGCTCCTTGCACTTGGAGGCTGTCCTCTATTTTGCATTTTTAATAGGTCAAATTCAAGTGTTTCTTAAATGTAGTGCAAATGGCCTCAGACTTGACACAATAGAAATTGTTTTCTGTATGGTGATAAAGTGACGGCCCTGAGGGAAACATGGAGATATTGCACCTCCCTCTGTCAAAACAAATTCTGGGTGGATGGTCTATCCTTTACATCAAAAATAAAAACCGCTGCAAGTGGAATTACCAGAAATGTGATTTATACCAAGGAGGATACCCTGCAGCTGTTCAGGTTTCCTGCATGAATCTTTCATTTGTTTGTGCTCGTTCCTCTCTGTAGCAGTGAGACACATCTATTTGGGCCTTGCGGGCTGAAAGGCCTGGGTATCATCATTAAGCAGACACGTGAAGAAATGGTGTATGTGTGCCAGGTAATCACACTCAGGCCAAGCCTGGAAATCCCACTGCAACTATTTAACATACACAAGAATCTGGCAGCAGACTCCAGGGTTCCATTTGAGGACTTGTGCTGCTTCAGCCATACGAAACTATGACTACCTCTGTGATAATTAATCTATTCTCTTTTGTACGCTTGAATGTTCATGTATTTATTCTCTTTCATAAGCTTCTTTGGCTGGCACATGAAACTGAGAGAAAGGGGGAATTATTCATTCCCACAGCCCAGATAGGGAACTGAAGTCTATGGGTGTTTTTGTGAGGGAGTACACAAAATTCAGCGTCTGCTCTTAAACGTGAAAGCCTTATCAGAGAATGGGACATCTGTCTACTTCCAGGTGAAAAGTCTAAAGTGTTCTTCCCCCTTATTTTAAGCACTGCTGTGTAGAATTTGGCTTTATTCCTGTGAGATAATTTATGAATTTTGGAATCGTAATACCCAGAAAATGAGCTCTTCTGCCCATTTTGCCATTCTGCTTTCTCCAATCAAAACAGAAAATATCTTACACCTGAAAGTGTGGATGTCCATTTAGCAGCAGCTCCTGGCCCACATAAGAGTTACCGTTCACTGCAGCTTTCAGAAGTAACCAGACCAGCTGAGCACCACCAAATAACTCCTCCATTGTCAGACAAGTCCCACACTGCTGTGCTACTCAGCACAAAGCCCTGGTCTTGCTGAGAGTGCTGTGACCTCTAGTCAAGCAGGTGAATCTCTAGAAGAAAAAAAATATGCACTCTAGAAGAATCTCTAGCAAAATACTAGATGCTGCTATTGCAGCTTCCAAAAAATATGCCAGACCAGCTATGACTGCTTAGCAGCCTCTCCATGTCTAGATCTGCAGCCAGACTGTGATATGGTCTGTTCTGGCCCCTGAGAGCTAGAAAGGCCCACAATGGTATTTCTTCTGATGATGACCTCAGTAGCCACAAAGTGTCCATCCAACACTTTGCTGGGTGTTATCTAAGTGGCAAAAGCAGAATAGTTGTAATCTGTATTGCATGGCAAAATAGATCCACGTTTTTTGTCATGAGCTTCCCTGATGACAAAGATCCCTCACAAATTCAACTAATGTTACAGGAAGGTGTGAGCACAAGCTGAAGGGAAACAAAAGTATTCTTCATGAGGACACACACTGGGCAGACCAAAAGGTCTGAATGAGAAACAACAGTTAGCTGGAATAATGTCAGAAAAAAAAAAATTAAGTCAAAATAAATAAGCATCAAGAAGTCAATCAACAGATACCAGTAAAGACCATGTAGGACTGAGAGAGTGATGGCCACTTCTTCTACACTTTTATTCAAATCCTATTATTGTCCACTCTTGGCCTACTTTCTGACACATTTTTTTAGTTGAATATGAAGAAGACAGCAGGTAACTCTTTGTATCTTTATTAATCTATCTCTTGTCTACAAATCCAGACAGCCTCCCAGCAGCTTTCAGTTTTGATGGCCTTAGGGCAGAGGAACCATTTCCCTAGATGTTATGCTCTGAACTCTAGATTGAGTCTGCAATTACCTGCCCAGCACAGTGTCTCACTTCCTGTGTTAACATTCATTTTTTGTCACAGTAACACCACATAACAATGCAATAAACATTTACTCTAATTTTGTAGCCAAGAGCGAGCAACGGTAATTTGCTGCTGCAATAATGTTTGTGAAACATTCCTGAAAAATGGCAGGCAGGGAAACAAGAATAACTGGAACTAATGGAGACAAAAATCCACAGTTATAAAGATATACAGCACTTTGGAAAATTGATTTAGTACCACTACCAAAAGCAAAAGAGAGAATGCATGGCATCCAGTCATTCACAAGCTACTTATCATGTCTTCCTCATTGAATTGGTATCAGTATAAATCAGAGAACTTAATATAATTGATACCAATGGTGCTCCACTGATATAAAGTCAGTGTGAGATCAGAATCAGTTTGTAGATG
Organism: Ceyx melanurus; assembly: GCA_024611195.1. Classification (NCBI taxonomy): domain Eukaryota; kingdom Metazoa; phylum Chordata; class Aves; order Coraciiformes; family Alcedinidae; genus Ceyx; species Ceyx melanurus. The sequence continues at coordinate 18,192 of JANHGL010021171.1, forward strand.
TGTATTTGAGTTACCTTGCTGCATACTACTCGGTATGAAATATTAGCAAGTATTTTTTACATCTATACATGACTTAAGGTAGGATGTGCAGCTTTTTGCAGCTCCTATATCAGGACTAAATATAAATGTAGTTGGTTTATTTCAACATACTTGAACATTATGACTCTTCTGCCTTTCGTTATTCTTTGTTAGTCTGGGTGTTTCTAAATATTATATATATATATACATATATATATGAAAACAATTTCATAGTTAACCTGTGATCATTTACTTAATTTATGTAACATATGGCTAAATTAGACAGCTATTTTTGAAGCAAGGCCTCCCATATGCTGCAATGACCAGGAGGTTGTTAATTCAAGCATTTTTTCATCACACTGAGGCATTCCCTCTGTCAGAATAGTTCTCCATCCTTTTACTGAAACTCCCTGAGGAGTAACAAGTAGATTTATTGCCTGATAATAACGGATACCATGACTGGTGCCCCTTGAGCATTCAAAATCTGATACACACTACAAATTTCCTCCACTCAGAAAAAAACAAACAAAAAAACAACTTTTTTGCCTAAGCATATTCACTTTGTAAGTATATGTGAATTTAGAGCATGCCCTTGTCATCTTTTTGAGCAGGAGCAGAGAATGCTTGTTAAGTTTAGAGTTGAACAAAAAATTTTTGCATGTATGTATTGATTCTCCCATGGAGTTTTCAAAAAATGTACTTGCCTTTGGTAATTTACAGCAAGATTATTTGTTTCCTTCTTCAAATGTCTGTGTCATCCTTCTTGCAATAGAAATACATCTTAAACTAAACATCCCTCACAGGAATCTCTAATGGGTTTTTTTTTCACTTTCAAAAAACAATGAAAAGAACCTGGGAAGGAGCACTTTTTTTTTTTTTTTTTTTTTTTTTTTTTTGTCTTTTATCTCTGAAAAGCCACTAAATTTGCCTTACAGGTTTAGGACAACAAAGATTATTCAAGAAAAAAATACATTAATCTTCTAAGTGTGCATAATTCATGCATTTATTTTAATCATACATTTAGACAAGTGATTTTCCCACCATACTCAGCACTGGTGAGGCCTTACTTTGAGTACTGTGGTCAGTTTTGGGCTCTGCAGTATAAGAAAGACATTGAGGTGCTTAAGAGGGTCCAGAGAAGGGAAACAAAGCTGGTGAAGGGTCTTGAGAATAACTCTTATGGTAAGAGACTGAGGGAGCTAGGCTTGTTTAGTCTGAAGCAAAGGAGGCTGAGCATATTTTCCAATCTAAATTATTCCATGATTCTATGATCATCACATGGACCTTTAGGGTTAAACAGCCCTTGAACGTCTCCCCAACCTCATTATTCATCTTGCATTCACCTCTCAGTTTTGATTTTAAAAAAAGAAAACCAAACTAAAATGTAGAGCATAAAGTTACAATAGTCTGTAAATACCTGCTCAGATTTTTTAAACTTTCATAATAACAATTTCTCCAGTGTAATTATTAGCTGATTTTATTCCATAGGCCATCAGTACTGATGGAGGACATTTTAGCACATTTAGAACTTTTAAACAATACACAAACAATATCTTTCCATTAAGGCACCAAATCAAATTCTTTCACAATATTTTGGAGATTTTAGAAGAGAAGCGTAGGTCAGTAGGGGATTTAAAATCGATTTGGTCAAAATTAACTTTTATGGAAACTTAAAAATCAATAAATTATTGGCATTCAGAGATCACTTTTTAATCACAAATTGGTATTAACCTATTCCTGTGGTCACTGGTTGTGCAGCATAGAAGGAAGGATAACAGGTATAATAGCACTTGAAGAATGAAAGTATGTTTCTCTCTGTATGTAATACAAATATAATAACTTGCACTATATGATTGATTAGAATGATGGAGCTCAGAGTGGGTGTCTAATAGATGATGGATATGCTAAATATGAAACTGAAAATAATTTTCATATTCATTTAAATTCTTTAAAGTGTTTTAAATGAGTCTTGGAAGCTAAATCAGGGTGAATTATCAGGATTTGGTTGAATGATACTTGCTCAGCACAGATTATCTATCACTAGGCTACAGGTTATTTGTTGAACTAATGATCTAAAACATGATCTAATAAAAAATATTATAAACCCAAATGTGATCATAAAAGGAGCTGATAGCTGTAGAATAGACAAATCACTCTGTGGGAACAAAAGAAGCATGTCCTATGTGTACTAGATATCAGGTGGGGTTTCCAGCACAATTTGTCATTGGATTTCTGTTTCTCACAATATTCATAATTAATGTTAAGCTATTTTCTGCTGCTTGACTCTCTGAATTGCAAGTAAAACCTCAGATAAAATCTGCAAATTAAATAGAACCGGATTTAATCGCTACGAATCATGTTGAAGAGGCTATCATCATTGTTGCTTTATTGCCATTAACATCAGTGATGCCACTGAAGCATCAATAGTGCCAGTAGGACATGGCAGGCACATAAACCAATGCAGAGGAAGCACACACTTCTCCAGACTGGTCCCATAAAGCAGCAGTCTGCTGCTAACATCTCCTTTCTCTATATGCCTTTCCAAGCAGGTTGACATGACCACTCTTAGAAATGTCAGGTTGGTGGAGTTTTCCTTGGAATGGAGGAGAGGGAGAGAAAGATAAGAGCTGAGGTCTCAGAAGCAGACAGACAGACACCATTTCATTTAGTATTGTAAAGACTTCCCACTCCTTCTCTAGGCTGAGGGGAGGTACCACGCTCTTGGGGATTTTAAGAGTTGAGATCCAAGCAGCACTAAACTTGATATGCACTTCCAGACTGAAATCACTTAAGGCATATTGTGTATATTCATGTCAGGAAAAGGAGGAAATGCCATCTCAGAATAGTTTAGGCAGCAGCTAATCTCTTCCTCTTTTATATAAGCCAGTTCATGATAAACTCGGGGGCCCTAGCAACCAATTATAGGACACTTGAAAAGGACTGTCAAATAGGCTCATTAACACATAATTATGTAGATCAATTATCTTTCTTGTTTGACCTGTTAGGGCACAATTCCCTGTTTTGTCATGCATTTTTTTCTTTTTTTCTTTTTTTTTTTTTATTTCCTAAAATATATCAAAATTGATCATAAACCTCCCTATGTACTTTGTTGAAGAAAGAACATAAAATGTCTGGTTTTTTGGAAAACAGGTCTAGAAAATTATGGTTTTTTGTTTTTTTTTTAGGGATGGAGAGAAATAAAACTAAATACTTGAATAGCTTTTAAACTTCATTTTTATGCCTTTTACACATGAAATTATCTTTTGAGTGCTTTTCAGTCATGCTTATGTCATCACTTTGACAAGAAATTCAATAAAAATTGTAGCTTATAATTTGGTTTTCAAAGGCAATACTTTTCCAAAAACTCTCTGTCAGATGGAGTCCTTAATTGGTATAGAGGATAGATATCAGCAGATTTCTAAAAGCATTTGACCTAATATTATTTGCTTAAAATAATAGCATTTTATGAAATAAAATATAACCCTTCATAAATGGATTGTAAACTGACTGAAGGATATCTCTCAAATTACAGGATTAACTGAAAAAATTCATCATCTGAAAGGATTGTTATCCATCAAATCACCGAGAGAACTGTTTTTAGCTCAGTGCTGTTTAACATTCTGGTCTGTGACATAGAAGAAAATATGAATCATTGCTGGTACCATTTTCAGATGGCACAAACATTAACTGATTGGGAAATAATTATAAGCAGAAGTCAATTCTACAAGATGGTTTTTATCTTGGTATTCTGGATCCACACAGATGGAAATATTCCATAAAGAATGGAGGGTTTATGGAAACACCTATGTGGCCACAAAACCATAGGAAAGCTTTGAGGATACCAGTAAATGTCTTGAAAGTAAGACTGCAATAAATAAGATGTGGAATATACACTGACGAATAAAGGGAAAACTAAATGCTGAATAACTGCCTTTAAGTGAACACAGTCTATTTTAATCCACTGAATGAGGCAGAGGTCCTGAAAAAAAATATAGTTTGTTACTTTACCATAACTTTATAGTTTAAACGTAACAGACAAGGTAAATTATGAAGGAATTAATGTGTGCATATCCCAATGGATAAGACTCCATCTTTCTCTGACTAAAAAGGCTTAAAATATTGATTAATCACAAGTATTTGTACCACTGTAATGGGCAAGTAAGTGTGTCTCAGTTGTCTAATTTAACAAATTGCAGGTATTGATTCAAATCTGATACCTAAAGTTCATTAATCTTTACTGTTCTGTTTAAAACATTTCGATCTTCTAGTCATAAAAAGGAAGCTACTGCATTTAACATAGATAACTAGCCTCAGCAAGCAAGGCAAATCAGTCATCACAATACATCCATTGAAAATTACTGGCTGAATTAGTAGGTGGATATTTACAACAATGGTATTGATTCAAGTAAAGTACATCTGGTTTTCAAATGATTCATTAACCAACAACTGTGATGAAAATGTAAACTATATAAATGAAAATGCTACCTAATAGAAGTGTTTGCCTGCATGTCTGCAGATTTATTTCCTCCTTCTTCAGTAGGTAGAAATTATTTTAACTGAAGCAGTACAACAGATCATAACCAATTTCTGAATTATATGAATCATCAGGAAGTACTAGTGAAAGCTATTCTCAGGTTTCCAGGAGAAAGAATGAAAATTACTTAAGCCATTTTACATGGGAGCAAAATAAAGTTGCTAATGCTTAAAGGTTTAATTCATCTTTCTTTTTAGGTGAATCTTGCATTTAGAGCTTTCTTCACAGAATACTATTATCAGAAAGAAGAGGAATAACATCATCAAGCAGAAAGAAGTATCCCTTATTGGACTGCAATGAGTGTCAGGGACTGAAGATTATTAAAAAAAAAAATTAAAAAAAATAAAAAAAATAGACATACACCAACAAGTTGGGCTGAGACACTAGAAAATTAGGGCTGGGAAAACTGCCCCTGCCCTGGCAGGTCCTGGTTACAGAAAGCAAAGGTATGTTTTGGAAGCAGGAGCAATGGGTCTTGAACCAGTCAGTGCAGCAAAAAATAACTGTTGAATAGTTTGACTAAGAGCTGTCACAGAGCTCCATAAATGCCATTAAAAATTTATCTCAAAGTGTCTAAGCCATTTAAAAGTGTTCCACAGTCACTCAAGATCTCTGTAAAATATTACTCTGCATTTGAAGGATTTTTGTCTTTGTGGAGTGTAGTTGCAATCATACCCTGGAAGCAAGTTTAAGCCAACCATCCTAGTAAGCAAGGGTTTAGAAAAATCGCTGTATGGAATTGAAATCACTCCCTAAGGAAAAGTACAGTACAAATTATGTCAAGGAAGTTCTTCAGTGTCATTACCATGCAGGTCTGATCAACTACTTAGACGAGCACTGGTGTATATGTGTTTTCTTCCTCTCTATTGACTGCATCAAAATAGAGTTAAAGCATCATGTTTTGCCAAAGCAGCTCAGTAGAATAGAAAATTATTGCCCTCTGTAGAACATAAAATTTTAGTCATCAGATGTTGTAAATATTGTAATGCCACAATAAAGCTACTGACAGCAGGTAGTGAGGATACTTTCAAACCTTAATAAAAGTAGAGAAAGCAAGCTCAGTTTTTTTAGAAGAAAAATGTGAGAGGTATGTCATAGGAGATGTATTTATAAAATATTAGGATGGTAATGAAAATACATCTCAAAATTTGTATTCCTTGCCCATTTTTTTTTGTCTGTTCATCCATGGCATTGGGCAGTAAAGTAAAACAGCATTCATTATGTCTGTCAAAGTTATGACACTGTGTAATAAATTGACCTATAAAACTGTCCTTATCCGTTCATATTGATTACTTTCTTTTTTCTCTGATTGATGAACAATGTGTTAGTAATGTATTCATGTTCATCCTCAAAGTAAAGGATAAGAAAATAACATCTGCTTTTGTACATAGACATATGCAGTGTTATTCTGAAATGTGCTGTCAGAATAAGTATTGACTAGAGTTTAAGATTATTCTTAATTCTTCTTTCCTTTCATGATGTCCTGATCCAAGGACAAGGATTTTTGAACAAGGGTTTGTTTGTATGTCCCCACCCCACCAAAAACAACCAACCAACAATCAATTTCTACCTCCCCCCCAACCTAAAATAAACAACAACAAAAAAATAAAACACCATTAAAAAATCTGGAGAAATATATAATCTGACATGAAATACCATACCTTTTCTTTCAGGGAACCATTATTTAATAAGCTCAAAATTTATCACAGAGTGATGGCAAGACTTAAAATATTCATTAACACTCCATTGCTCAAATTGAATTTAACTGTGATGTAAAACATAGGATATGAAATACCTTTTGACTTTCTCCTACCACTGGTCATTAGGTAGTAGGGTTAAAATGCTGTTGTTGACACTCTTGTCTGTATTTGAAATACTCTTACATCTGAGAGTTCAGAGAACAGTTTCCAAGGCTGTGGAAATGTTCATAAATATCAGATGATATATTGATATTAATACAGACTGTAAATTGTACTTGTAAATTCTAATTTAGTATTTCAGTTTCATGGCAAAAGGGAAACCCCAATCCAGGATTAGGCAAACCTGCCAAGCCATATTCAACCAAGAAGGATTTTTCTTAAAAAAACCCAGACATTTGACAGTAAATCCACAGAATACACCAAAGTATTCATCACCAGTTCTACCTCATTATTTCCCATAATGAGTCATTTGATCATGAACAATATGCATAACACAAATATATTTTTCTTTTCTATCTAGGCCTTCCCATTTACTAAGGTTAGAGGACAAGACATCCCTTTTGTGCAATAAAAACAATTACTGCAACATTTTAGTTTTAGTACTGTGGTATTTTCTGACAATAAAATTATCTGAATCCCTTCAATATCTCTTGATTCTTAGTTTAATCAGGTGGATCTCTTTGATTGTAAAAGAGCAGACAGCAAAGGCAGATCCAGGATGCAAAATATCTGTAAGATAAGGATAGTTAAGCCTAAAATCTGGAATCAGACAATTTTTCTAGAACTATATTTCTAATACTATTTCTTATTAATTTTTTTTTTAGTACTGTGATATCCTTGTTACACAGCAACTTTGAAGACCAAACATAGAGACTACTTCATCTTCAAAGGAGCATCCATACTCAGAATTGTAAGTGGCCATCATCCAACAAGATGAAACGAAGTAATCTGCCATGGTATTTGTAAGATATGAATCAAAATATGCAGTTTTATTAGCCTGAGCTCATGTTTTGGTTTGGGTTTTTTTGCATGTAATGCCACAGGGGATAAGCTTAGCATTAGCATTTCCATGCCTGTATTAAAAAAAAATAATAATTAAAAAAATCTATTTTTTTCAAGTGTTTCAGCTGATAGTTGAATAAAGGGAAGGCATTTCATGACAACTTACATTCTGCTCAGAGTTTATGGAGCTCAGTAAGGTCTCTTCACTTTCATATAACCTTCTAGGCCTGGCTAGAACTTTGCAAACCAGATGATTGCTACATATATAGAGGTCCCAGAAGCTGGTAGTTTATGAGACATAAAACATGGTATCAATTTTCTAATAGATTATAGACCAGAGACCTTGACTATGGTTTTAAGAATAGAACGTGCTTGTCATGTTAAAATCAGCAGATCAGACCTGTCTTCCCTTTCTGGATGCTCTCCTAGTACCAGCCTGTGCAGGACAAGGGGAAGAGGAAGGCAGTCCCAGATGGCAATGTCTGATTTACACTGCTGTGGGCATCACTCACAACTTCATTTAGAAGGGAGGAGACCTTTTCCTCATTCACCTTTCCAGGAGGTTCAAGTGAGCTTACACTAAGCAACAACAACAAAATAATTCAGGAAATAAGAACTGAAACACCATCTCCTTAGCCCTTCTTGTCTCTCAAAAAATACTATTTTTTTATACCAAGATCTCAGAAAAGACAACTGAAAACCAACTAAGTGGACATTCATAGCTTTCCAGAACTTTAAATTACTAAGTTTAGTGTTGAAAAGAACATGTTTTTCTCATAACTGGTCAGAAATCAACATAGTTTCATCTCATTTTGTGAATAAGTGAAATCCCAGATCTCCTGTATTCCTTGGGATTACATCTGTTGATGAAGCCAGGACTGCACCAGGAAGCTTTGCTCCATCACGTTGCTAAAGGAGATGCCATAATGGGCTCAGATCCTAAACCCTTCAAGGTTTCCTTTTTCATACTCTACACAGGACTTTATGATTCCTGCCAGCAGCACCAATAAAAAGGTAACTGGGATTAAGCACCATTAAGTCTATGTTTAAAGGCTGTTCCCTTTAAAGATTGGTTGTTACTCACTCTTCTCACACCAGAAATAATAAACATTGAAGTGGTAGGTTTTCCAAGATTTAAACCACTGGAAAGAAAATAAGTATAAGATTTTTTGAAGAACCATAAATACTGTTGGCTTCCAAAGCATTTTAAAGAAATATGTGTACTTACTGTGTTTAAATCAACACAAATAAATCAGCAATCCAGCAAAAATGGATTACTTATGACTTTCATTTTTCCATTGTGTATTTAAGCCCTCAGGAAGACCCATTTTTTGTGTTCAGACTTCATTGGTTCTTAGCAACTCTTTTTCTAATTTCCTTAAGACTGTATTTCCACAGACATGGAGCTATTCTGTAAAAATGATAAATTGTCCTGTTAGAGATATTCCAAAACTCTATTCTTCATGTCTATCTATAGCACTGCAGTGCATGCTTCTTAGAAGCATTAATAGCTGCATTTCATTTTACTATATAAATATTTAAGGTTTGTAATTTCTTTGTTGCTGACACTGCCAGTGCCAATGCAATGCAATGTTTCATTATCAGTTCCTAGTATACACATAATCTTGTCAGACTTTGTTTCCAATAAATATAGCATGATATATTTTGAATATTTGAATAGCTGAGTGCATTCATATTGCTTTCAGTCATGACCTGCTTACAAATTCCCAGCTAAGGAGTACAGCCACATGGAACAATAACCAGAAAGTATTGTGCCAATATATTTTCATTAGTCAGTGACACTTGGCTGTAAAGAAAAAATAATAATAATAAAAAAAAAATTAACTGCATCCCTCAGAAACAAGTCATTTTGGCTCCTGGATTCCCACATTAGGATGAGCCACATATAGGACCCATATTATTTATTTTTTTTTTAAGTTCTAAGTGTGTAGTTCAAATTTAATCTGAGCATATGCATTCCTTCTTCAGAAATTTACCAATCACTTTCTCCATCTTTTGAGAGTTTCCTTCTACATGAAGATCCAAGAAGAATGGATGCTCCCCTAGCTATTCTCAGAAGAGACATTTACTGGTGGCTCTGATTTTGAACTGGTTACGAATTCTGTACCCTTCCCAACACTGCCAGTTGTTTTGTCAAATGTAAAGATAATCTAGGGCAAGTTTCTTATTTAACACAAAATTACAGGAAATGTCATTTTAGTTAATATGGCATCACTCTGTGAGACTTCTGCTGCTGCATAAGTATATCTAGGGCTACTGAATTGCTGTGGAGCAACACAGTATTATGTGGGATGTATGCAGACCTAATGCAGAGGAAGGAAGGCAATGGCACAGGTAAAAACTGAAACTTTTATCCTCTAGATAAAGCACCCAAAACCATGCCAAATGAAAGCCCTGCCTGACCTCACAAAATGGAAGTTGAAAAGCCAACTGCTTCCTGACTCCTTCCCAAAGCCAGCCTGGAGATTATTCCCCCTTTTCCTTTTTTACATCTGTTTTTGTACATCTGGCCAGCACAGTGCATAAATTGTGCAATGAGATGTGGTTGTGGCTGACAGCTGAGCTCAGGGAATGGTGTCATCACTTGCTTTACTGTGCCCTGCCTGGAAACTGCTGTCTGCAGCCTCAGGGTAAGAGGGATCTCCCTCATTCAGCAGAGCTCATTCTATGTCTTCATCCAGGACTGTAACGGTGAATTTCAAATCGCCAAGTGCTCCTTGGCCTGACTGTAGATAACCCAAAACTGCATTTTTGTGGATTCAAGGGTGTTCTGCTCCAACAGCAAGCAAATGTAATACTGAGTGTGAGCGTGACTGAGGTTTAAACCCATCCCTGATTTCTTCAAAGTTTTACCCAAGGAGTAGCCTTAGGTGCAGACAGGAGCACACAGACCTGCCTGTAAAATAGAAGTTATTGGTAGAAGGACAACAGAGCTCTGTTCTGACAAGCAGCATTTCAATGGTGTGAAACACCTTCTTGTGATCAGAGCTGCCAATAAAGCACCGTTGAGACAGCCTAGGATAGATCTGGTCATTAGTGAGAACTGCTGTAGCAAGCACTAATTCATACAATTAACATGGTTATTTAAACTTTTTGCTTTCAAAAGAATTGTCAGGATAATAAAATATTATGTTGTGAGATATTTAGGCAGCTATCCTGTAACACTTCTACTTTTCCTCCTCTTTGTCTCAACCAAACTTTAATAAGGCATAGGCCATAGTATGTGGGTTAGTGATGTTCCAGACCACATATTTCACAATAATGTTTTTTCCTATTTACTTTTACATCTCTGGCATAGCTATAGTGCCTGGAAAAAAAAAAAAAATTCTTCTTACGATTTATCATTCTTCAGTACTAATGGTTACTTTAAAATAAAAATGGTTTCTTCAATTATCTTATTTTTACAGAGGCTGTAAAAAACAGAAACTAGATCAATAATGATAATGGTTACTGGATTTGTTGAGGCTTTCTTTTCAACATTCTGAAAAACAAACCAAACTGATTTCAAATCTTTGGTTGATTAATAATATATATATGTATAAAAAGACTTCACTACAGTATTTAAATGCTGATTTGCTCATAATGTAAATGGAAATAGAGTGTTTTCTTCAGCAAAGTAGAGAAATGAAGAAACCATTTAAACCATCCTATTCAAGATGATGAGTGGAGGATTTTAATTTTTTTTTTTCCAAATACAGCTTTTTAATGTTTCCCAGAATCATTCTGCTTCACTGAAGTGGAAAACATATATGTGCTCTTCTGCACTGGTGGGACTTTCCTGCTCCAATCCCTGCTGCCTGTTACTCCCTTTACCAGTTTCTATGCAAGGCTGTGTGAAAATGGCAGGCTGATCTGGATGTTTTAAAGAAAAAATCCCCACTCACTACTAGAAAGCTGGGGATAAACAAGGGTTTTTTTGCCATTAAAGTCTACAGCTTAATAGTCTGCGGGGTAGATGTTCTTCAAATTAATGGCAACTTGAAAAGAATCCGTTTTTTAAAAGTGTCTTTTTAAAGGATCCATGGATTCATAACATGATTTTCACTTGTATGTGTAGTTCACTTGACAGTACATTTTTTTTTCACACACGTTTCTGTTAATAATTTATGTAGACACAAACTCTTACATGCCTTATAAAAATGGAGCACAGCTGGATTTGTGCATTTACAATCCATCCTCTATATGCAACTCAGAGTGAAAAAGCATTGTGTGCTGAAGGAGAAATCATGGGGAATCCTTTCTGTAAATTCCATTCTTATTGTGAAGGATATGAATGCACACTGAATTGAGACATGGGGAGCATTCACATTTCTTTTTTGTTTGTATGCTTTAAATTCCCATGAAGGATCTTAAGGAGCTCTACATTATCTTGTATCCTGTAAACATACACAGTAGTACCATTTTTATGGTTTCTCTGAAGGTATATGTTTTAATTAATGTGAAAAAATAAAATAAAACTTCTATAGCTGTACCAGCCTTCCAAATACAGCCTCAAAGGAGCAAAGGAGGATTAACTCCTTTAGCCACTTACTAGACCACTGGACATAATTATCACGGTATCCCAGAGTCAACCTTGGGAATCACAGCTGCTCATCTTAACATATCTAATGAAGTGCAGATGGAAAAATTTTCATGATAGTCTTAATCATAGTAGAAAAAAGAAATTGAAATGTCAAGTATTAATTTGCTGGTCACGCTGATACAGAACTGTTTTATAGCCTGGAGATGAGCTTTTCCAACATGGACTTTATAGCTGCTGGTGCAGATTCAAAGCCCTTTGCAGGGAATAACAGTCTCTAAATTACATGGGATTACCTTCATTGACTTAAATGATCTTTGGATCAGGTCCATAATGAATTATTGCTTAATATAGTCCACAAGCATGATTAAAAATCTAAAATCCCAAGGAAGAAAAGAAGGTACTTGGCAAACTTCTATCACTTAATTTTCCATTACAAAATTCCCTATTTAATTCAGATTGCAAACAATCACATCCTAGTCAAACCTCTCATTCATAAAACCAGGTCTTTTCATCACATTCTGCAATGCGTGGGTTATAATTTTATGAAGCAGTGATAATGGTGCAGTGCACTCCAGGCTATCTGCTGGAATTGATCAGGACACCCCTAGGCTTCTATCATCACAGTAATCACTCTGTATTTAATACAGTGAAGTGAGGCTAAAGCTGTGAATAAAACAGAAGCTATGACCAAACTCCAAAGGATCTAATTAGGCAAGAGATTCTATACGACCTAATTAATAGCATCTCGTGTGAGGATAAAAGTTCCTTGTTTTTATATTTCTTTCAAGTTAATAGGAAAAATGTAGCCATCTATATGACATCTAAACCTATCTGAAAACATATAAATATGGGACCCCTGTGTTTCTAATTCATCTGGAGCAACAGTTAGCAGACAATAAAAGACAGACCATAGTAAATGTATTTAATAATAAAGTGTGTCAGACTACTGGGAAAGGCTTTTTGGGAACTTTTAAATTCTTATATTTAACATTTTGGCACTCCAGGAATTCCCACCTAATCCTAAATTTCTACAACTTGAATGCAAAGATATAGCTAGATATGTCCTAAAGAACCTGGGCTGGTTCCCAGCATAACCCGACATCCCATCCAAAGACACAAAATATTCATGCCTGCCAAAAATCTCTCTGTGAGAGGAAAAGCCCTTGCTGTGTTGAATGGGCATTTATGGCAAGTAGGCATTAAATTTACAACAGTAGAGTCCTTTCCTCTTCCTTTCCTACCTCCCCTTCCCCTACCCAGGAGGCACATTTAGCCAGCAGCAGGGCTGAATCAGTGCTACTCAGAGTGGTCTCCAGCCACTGCCAGAAAGGCCTGCCACCACTTCAGTCTTTAAAAAAAAAAAAAAGTATAAGCAAAAAGCCACAAATATATTCAGCCTCTGAGTTGGTAACAGGCACTTTCTAGTTGACCTGAGATGACCCTAAATGTAGTGCTGAGGGACAAAATACAGAAAACTCTGTTCCTCAGCCTTTTCTGCTAACCAGGAAAGGCAGCTCTCTGCACAAGCATGCCAGCTGCTGTGAAATGTGCACTGTGGTACCCAGCTCTCTTGCCTGGTGTGTGTAAGACCAGATAGCTATAACAGCAGCTGTGAATTCAACGAGCCTTAAATGTTAAGTGTTGCTGCTCTGTATATCACATTACTTCATTCCTCCTTTGGGAATGTATACCTAAAAGTGGTGAAATTTCACTTCTGTGGTCTAGAAGGCAAGAGACAGGTCATTATCACCTCCTCACAGTGACTGAATAGGTGGAGAAAGCTCAAGTACTGGATCTTCACACTGACCCAGTGATGCCTTCTTCACTTGTGAAAAGCTTTTGAAGTGAGCTGTATGAAGATTTTTTTGCTCATGTCTAAGACATACCTTTAAAATATAATTCTTTCTTCATTAGTACTCTGCATCAGTTGAGTCAATTTGCAAATGGAAGTATCTAATTTTCTCCCAACTGCCACTTCTGTTAGCTTAGCTGCAGACTGAATATCAAGCAGAGTTATTTTGTTCCTTGTGGAATGTCGGCAGCAATACTGGTTCTCCATTGGCAAATTTGTTAACAAAAATATTGATGAGTATGCGTCAGCACATTAGTCAGTTCTTTCCCACTTAGCTGATTTCTTCCATAAGTTTTCTAGAAAAAGAGGCAAGGGGAAGCAAAAATTTAGTACTGAACTGAAAGAACAGAACACAGACACTAAGCAGCAGGTGCACCAAGGGAGGAGAAGTTTTACAACCCTGAATCCCAAACAAAACTCCAAAAAGTACCCCAAGTTCAGAAAGAAGTTACTGAAGGTTACAAAGCTGGCATTCACTCTGCTGTCCCCAAGGCAGGGCTGCCCTAGTCTAGCAAGGATGGGTTTATTATATAGTGCTAAAGTCCTCAGCAGGGAACAGAAACAGCCCTAACCCTCAGTTGCTACAAAATATTGTATGCAAGTAGTGATGTACCTGAAGAGATGGTCTGTAATTTTCACTGCTTGATGAGGAAAAAAAAAAAAGATATTTAATGTACTTACATGCATACAAGAAACTTTTTTTTCCTTTTTTTTTTTTTCATACAAGTTTCTTGTATGCATGTAAGTACATTAAATATCTATTTACTTACTCCTAACACATTTTAGACTTGGGATAATATCAAAATGTAATATAAGGGCAACCATATAAAAAAATATGTGTTTCTACTAATTGCCTGAAAATCAGTGGCTGGCTCAGAGAGGGAGATGCTCTAAATGACCCCATGGATGAAAAGGCTGCAGAATACATCATCGGTTGACCAGGTAGCAGAAGAACAGAGCCAAGAGGCACACTTAGAGGGCTTTAATTGCCCCTAAACATGCAAAGCCTCACTCCACTCTCAGACTCTATTAAATATTAAAGCATTTGACTGCAAATGCAAAGTCAAGGACCCCAGACCATATTACTGATGCTGCTCATGGAAGTAGGTGCTAAACTTTGCGACTATGAAAGAAATCTCAAAAAGCCTGGAGCAAAAGACCTGTAAGGTGTGGATTTTACCATTCATCTTCATCTGCTATGAATTCTGAAATCTATAAGTGACAATTCAATTACTAATATTAAACATTTAATTTTAAACAGTTTTGATCAAAACATACAGCTTGTCTGAAAATCTTAAATGGCTTTATTCTTCTGAAAATCTTATTTTTTCCCAAAACCCCTTTAACTTCCCAAAATATCTAGTGCCCCCAGCTGCTTGAGAGAGTCCAACACAGAGCCACAGAGATGATGAAGGTAGTGGAACATCTCCCTTACGAGGACAGCTGAGGAAGCTGGGTCTCTTTAGCTTGAAGATTGAAGGGTGGCCTCATTGATGTTTATAAACATGTAAAGGGTGAGTGTCAGCAGGATGGAGCCGGGCTCTTCTCAGTGACAGCCAGTGATAGGACAAGGGGCAATGGGTGAAAGCTGGAGCATAGGGGGTTCCATGTAAATGTAAAGAGAAACTTTATCTTGATGAGTGTGACAGAACACTGGAACAGCTGCCCAGGGGTGTTACCGAGCCTCCTCTTCTGGAGACATTCAAAACCCACCAAAACGTATTCCTGTGTGACCTGATCTAGGTGATCCTACTCTGTCAGGGGGTTGACACTAGATGATCTTTTGAGGTCCTTTCTAGCCCCTAACATTCTGTGCTTCTGTGATCTTCCATAATCCGTATCTAACTTGAATCTGAAAGGACATATTAAAAACTTTCACTTTTAAAATCAGTATGAATTGCCTGAGGCGATTGTGATGACTGCTGCATTCATTAGCTTTTTGGTCTGCTGCACGAAAGCACAGAAGAACATGGTTCCCACCATGGGACACAAAAAACTGTCTTCAAGGTTCTTGTCAAGGCAGTAATTTACCTTTTTTAAAAATCCCAAATTGTGCTTTTGTACCACTTATAAACACCCATGTAGTCCTACATATGTCTGAATAATTTTGATATGTCATTCTCAAAATGAAGAATTGTTTACTGGGAATGATAAAAAAAAAATATAATAATAATATTCCCAGGATTCCATATTGCCAGCAATGTCAAGAATGGGAATCCATGAAGTAGACAGGTGCATCGTCATTTTTCCCAAACACTATCAAGTACAATCATCACATCAGCCTTTCATTTATCATCACTCAGAAACAAAGATATATGCCAAACCAGCCTTTTCCCATTAAAAAATGAGTTATTTGCCCCTGACAAATTGTGTATGGGAACATTAAAGCTGTTAACATTTTCCTCCCTTAAACTCAATGCATGTGACATGACTTGAGGATAGGATCCAGTATCTCAGACAGAAATATGTTTCTTCACTGAGAAGAAATTAGTTAAGTTTGCAGTAAAAATAATGGTTTCTTCAACATAATTCTATGATTATGTTAATTTTGACCTGAATGAAATGTCTTTTATCACCATTAAAGCAGAAAATGGAAAACACACAAGCTAATTAGATAGTTTCCTATAAAAATATTGCTATTAAACAAGTAAAGTTAAAATGTTTTACTGTCATAGTGTGCTCATTCAGCATTAAGGCAAACTCAGTGTTTATGATAACTCAAAGAACTTTATAATTGTATTTGGAGCTTTTGGGAAATAATCCAAAAAGTCTTGTTTTGGAATATTTCTTCAACATCTTCTTGTTAATGAAGAAGTGGTTGAGTGTCCTGGAGTTATGTGATGTCAAGGAATAATAGGGTGATATGTTCCTTTTTGATCAATAAATGACAGCTTTGTATATTAAAAGCAGAATAAAACAAGTTAATTCAACACTCATTCCTGTGAATGAATGAATGAATGGATGAATGAATGGATGTATGAATGAATGAATGAATGAATGAATGAATGAATGAATGAATGAATGAATGAATTTCACCCTGGATTGAGACTTTTCCTCACATTCAGACAAATTCAGAAGATGCACTGTCCAATTGCTTTCATTTGTTCTATGTCTCAACATCTTCAGGTCACAAAGTACTGGGAATTTCAGAGGCAAGCCAGACAAGATTTCTACTGCAGAACAGCAGCTTGGATCATTCCCTCTAATCCCAACAAAATCTCCAACTTCAATTTATGACTGCTTCTGTCTGCCATTTATGACTGCTTCTGTTTGACATTTAATACTCTTGGCAGAACTCCACTGAAGACAGCATCCTACCACATCCTAAGTTCAGAAATCAGATATAGTTGATGGTAACACTCCTGAACAAAATGATGGGTCTCCTTCCTTGTCATAAAATAGCAGTTATAACTATCAGTCTGTACAATTATCAATATAACTTTATTTTATCTCTTTATACAACCTCAGCCACTAAGCCTGCTTTTTACATATGTGTGTGTGACACAGGGAGGATAACTCAGGAGAGCTCCACCAGAGCTCTGTCAAAGCTGGGAGAATCATGTTGATTCATGCCAATGGCTGGCTAACTTCACTTCTTCACTTTTCTCCTCCTTTCCTTAACGTGTGCATCCACAGGATGACAGATACTCATTGCTTTTCTTATGCTCTAAATGTGACAAAGCTCAGCCCTCCTCCAGAAACTTTGCTCCTGGTATTCCACAATTCCTGTCCCTCTGTCAGGTCTGTGATAGCCAGCCAGAGGAGACCGTAACAACCATAGCTGCCTTTCAGCTGTTAGCATTTGCCTAGTAAGTTGTTTTATTCAAAGGTAATTTTACTGTACATTGCAAGTGTGAAAACCTATCTTCTTAAAGGCTGGATACAGCTTATGTCTTCATTACAAATGACCTGCATCCTGTTACTTTTGTTTTGTGACAACAATCCTTCCAAGGAGAGGTTGGCAAAATGATGCAGACAGCCTTAGCCTGTCAAAAATATTAAAGGAGAGGTGAGCTGATAAAAGCTTATACTTTTGCTGACAACCATGGTTCTGCTGTACTGTGACACCTTGTGTAAAGTTACAGAATGAAACTAAAGCTAATCTCATTACCTTTTCCAATAACACAGTGGCTATGCCAGTTTATACCTGCAGAGTCTCTTTGTGGGACTCTTTGAGAAATTCTTTGTTAAGTTCCTCCCTAGAAAGGGAATGCCCACCATCATTGCATTTGGATAGTAGCTGTTGAAAGTTAAATTACCTTCACAAGCACAGAGGACTCTCCATTGATCCCTACTGTTGCTTGCAGCTAAACTCATTGCCCATATATGTAGACTCCATTTATTCCTGTGACAGTTTCAGGACCTCCCAGGAAACTCAGAAATGTCCATATTCAACTGTGTCTTGAGTGCAAAGATTGAGTCTGAAGGTGAAAGGGAGATCCCTGGAAGGGGCCACATCTGCCAATATGGATAATATGAACTATTCATACTGCAGTTTTCATCTTTATTTATTGCATTAATAGGTATTGGTGGATCCCTGCTTCCCATGGTGGGCTAAGGTGTGAGTTGTGTAAGTAGAAAGGTAGAATCACTTAAAGAAATCTCCTCTAGAGACTTCTCCCCCTCAGAACATCTATGCCACTCATTTCTAGGTCTGTCTATGGCCTGAAAGTCATCTCTGACTGATTAACTTACCTAAGACCACAGTATGAAATTATAATGATGGCAAGAATAGTTTAAAAAAAAAAATACAAGTATCCCTCTGAAGTCCAGGAGGTCAAGACTCTTGGACTAATAGGAGCAATTACAGGTCAAGTTCATAACATCATACTGTCACTTGCATTTGTATTCAAAACAAATGATAGTTTGACAGAAGTCTAGTTCTAGTGCAAAGAAAACTCTCGCTGGGTTTTGCCTCTGATACCAACACAGAGATCCCAAGAAACATAACCCCCGTGCAGTGCACCTTGGACTAGAATACTTCAGTGACTAACCGCAGCAATCAAAGAGCTTTGCCCTCCTGCAGGGATAAAACAGCATCAGATGCAGGAGACAATAGATGAAGAAATATATTTGGGTGAATAATCTCCCTATTCTGTTTAGCACTGAGAAGGTCTTGTCTGAAGTTAGTGTGGCTAATATCAAGCATACTTCAGTGAAACTGGGAGCTCTCTTGGGAGAATTTATTGAGCACTGGATGTGGATGCTGTACCTGAGGTTCTTGGGTTTCTTTTCTTCAAAAACAGTGAAGAGAGTCAGTAATTATTTTTGGCTATAGAAGATACAGAAGATGAAGAATCAAAGTGAAAAGGAAAGGTTTTTTACCCTGTCCCTAACAGGGCTAGGAGAAGCAGCAGTGAGCTTAAACAGGAGAAATGAAAATTTAGGAATAAACAGGGTAATGTTGCCTGATGAAAAGGACACCTAACCATTCCACCACTGGGGGAGTGCAAAGAGCAGGTTAGACAAATTGATCATGAAAGACCCAAGATCCTGCCAGGAAAAGACAGAGTAGCTAGATAGTATCTATGTTTTTTAAAATTATAAAAGGTTTTGTGAATCTTTCCATTGAGCTGGCTTTAGCTGCTTGAAAATATCTTCCTTGATAAGCCACAAAGCAAAATTCTGGTGAAACTCTCAGCCAGCAGAGACTATTTTCATGATTACAGAATACAGACACAGTGCTAGAAGATGTCCAAAGTAATTATTTGGCTTTACAGCAAACTAATGAACAAAAAAAAAGGGTCCTAAGATTTAAAAACTTAACTTCTGAGCCTCATTTTTTTTTAAATAGTGCCTTAATCTTTCATTTTCTATTACATGTATGTATTACTATTATAAATAATAAAATAACTAATAAAATGATGAAGCTAATTAAAAGAGTGCTTCTGAGCAGCAGAGAGAAATGCATTTTATAGCACAATTGTGTTTGCACTCATGGGAAATGAAGAGACGCTGCGGCAATTGCAGTGCTAGATGGAAAAGGGTATTTATTCTGAAGTTACGAGAGTCACCTGTCCTTGACCCTCTCTTTCCAGGAAATCAATATCATACCTGGCATTACACATGCCACTACATTTTTAGCTAGCTTTGACACATAGTTATTTTCAGCTTGAATTGCAATCTTTCACTCACTAGTTCCAGTTTTCCCTGGGGTTTTGTATCAAATTAATATTTTTTTTCTTGGTCAGGTATTCTCATAATGAAAATTTTTGCTAATTCACCAGGTAGCTTTCTGACAGCTCCTGTAAAAGAACAAAAGGTTGCTTATCTTATACTTTTTGACAATATCACCTTGCCTTCAACATGTTTCCAAACAGCTGCACGTTGTTTTCTGTACACTTTTAATTACAGCATTTGTTCTTTTGGAAGAGTGAGGTTTTCTTCCCTACCTCCTGGGGGGTGTCCTGTTTCCCCTAAAGTTTTTATTGTCTTCTCTTGCTATCTCAGTGTGGACAGGAGCCTCATCACTATCTGATTCTGTCACCTGTCATTCTTTAAAGATGTTATGTCTCTCTCTCAGGAAAGGGTTTCAAAGATTAGGGCTATATCTATGCAGGTGTTTTGGAGCAGGGTCAGAGTCATCCTCAGATCTGCAGTCACCCTGCCCCCACAATGGCACAGGTAGCTTCATCATAGCCTTACTCCACACATCAGGTGCCTCTAGAGCACCAAAAACAAAGAGGAATTTAGATAATCTTAATTTAGCAATTAGTGTAATAGTGAGGGCAAGGAACATTCCAAGGTCCTTAGCAGCTCTAGCTGTTACTAAGCAATATGCCTTAACTACTAGGAGAGCAAGGACAGGATAGAAAGGGTTGTCTCCCCTCATTCACTTCTTTTTAGAAGCATTTTCTTGCCATGCTTCCTCAGAGACAAAGTTAATATGTCCTTACTAAATATATAGTTATATTAGGATGATGTTTCCTAGGCAACATTCCTATGGAAAAGCAGACTACTGACCATTCTCACTTTACTCTGGTGGAGTCAAGCATTAATTTCATTCATAATTAGAAAACGTTGTGACCCCTTTGCAGGTGAAAAAAAGAAGGCAAAATAAGTCATTGTATTTAAGCACCACGAGCTGGTCTTTATACACCACTTATAGGACAAAACAACTCTCAAAGTGCTTCTTAGGCTCATAATAATTCCTATGAAAAGTAGCATCAGTTATCAGATCTAGGTGTTCCACAAAGGAATACATCATACTAACGAGTTTCCATATTTAAATTATCTGTAAAATCCACATCAGCAGTTCTAGGTGGAGGTGATGATAGTCTCCAAACTTGTGCTGATTGCTGAGGTCAAAGTAACACACTTTGAATGTACACAGCACTGCACAAATGCTAAGTGCTGTTACAGAAGTGCTACCTTTTTCACTGTGCCTTGTCTCTAGGACACCATGAAGTTTAGATTTTTGTAAGCTAATTCAACTCTGTCTTTCTGATAAGCAAGGCTTTAAGCTTAGTTTTACTTTTCTTTTTCAAGAAGGAGGGAGGAAGGGAGGGACTAGCAAAGGAACCATCACACTCTAAGTAAGCTGGAGAGAAAAACAAAGCCTTTCCCACAACAGGTGGCACCTAAACAAATGGTGAACAAGGCATTTAGTCGATATGCCAGTCCTGTGCTTCCTGGGCTGTCTTTCTTTCCTCAGATTCTTACTTGACGGACTGTTGATTGCCCATTTTTTCTCAAAAGACAGCACTAAAGCCTGTCAGAGGAACTTGCTATGTCTATTCTTAGCCTCCAGATCTGTTGTGGGAGAAGAGAGGTGGGGTGCTTCTGCTAGCCGAGACAAAAAAGATACAGCTGCTTGTAGGCTGATAAAAGCAAAGCTGCAATTTCCATTTATTTTTCAGTTTCATATATGGGGTGTTGGGCTGCTTCAGCTCCTTGTCACTGCAAGAAGTTTATATTAGCAAAGCTCGAGTTGACGGGAGCAGCAGTAGGTAACAGGAGAGCTACTGCCACTTTCTTTAGAGAAAAATCACTCCTAAGCAAGAAATAACCTCCCCACAATCACAGCAATTGTATGCCAGAAGCATACAAAATAGTACAATAGGTGGTATGTTTTAGATGGTTCATACCTGGACATGACACTAAACTAAGGCTGTTATTTTATATTGGGGAGATGGGAATTCCTTCTTCTCTCCTTTATCCTGGACAAGCCATGGGACAACTCGAGCTGCAGAGGGCAAGGTTCAAGCTGTTAGTGAGGGGATTTTCTGCTCCTGCTTTTCCATTCTAGCAGCATTTACCACCACTGTAAAATTGTGCAACTGGCTCTAGAGCAGAGCAGATCCATAGAACCCAGAGGCACCAACGGTGCAGTTCTGAGTACTTGAATGAGGGAAGCTGTGGGCCTCACACACAGAATATGAGATGATACAGTTATCTTTATGGGACTTGCCTATGGCCCTATGCATTCAACAATCAGGAGGAAAAATTCCCTCCTTTCCATGCTGCCAGAGGGCTGATGCAGGTCATACATGAATGAAGGCAGCTATTTCACACTTGGCTTGCAGAGGGCACAGTTTGCGTGTCTGGGGAGAGGGGAGAGGAGGGAATGAGGATGGAGAATGAGGAAGGAAAACAGTGCAATGGGACTTGAATCTGTCCTTGAATTACTCACAGCACTGGCTGGATCTAAATGCAATTCACTGAAGAGCCTTTGTTTGGGGTTTTTGTTTGTTTGCTTTTATCATTGTAACTTGTCAAAGAAAGATTGGAGCTTTTATTACTCTTGGGGTTTTAAGTTGTCTTTTGTTCTCTGTCTTTGGCTTACTGTAGTTTGACACTGCCTAGTTTATCTCCCAGTCCTAAGAAAACCCACAGGCTACCTTCTTTTTTCAGGTTTTGAGGTAACTTGTTAGACACACTGGAAAGGAACAAATTAGACTAATTTAGAAATTACAGCCCAGGGCATACCTGACAGATCAAATCCAGTGTAGATTTTGAGGAGATAAACTTACTTTAGCTAGGTGATCCTGCTCTGTCAGGGGGTTTGGGCTTGATCTCCAGAGGTCTCTTCCAACTCCCACCATTCTATGATTCTACAAGTCCATGATTCTATGATTACAAACCATGATGCTTGAAAACAGAGAGATGCAAATCAGTCTGACTTACTGAAAACTACCTGCCAGAGGTATTATATTTTGATACATTTGCAGCTTGGATTCTTAAAACTTTTCAGAAAGAAACAATAACAGTGTTCAATTCTTGCTGAGGGAACAAGTTTTGAAACAAATAATCGAAAATTATTTCATATAACTGCACTTCTTTTTTGAGAAAAAAAGTTATATTTGAAGAGGTGGAAGACTATTCTTTAAAAGTGGTCAAAGGCAGCTAATCGAAGCATTGTTTTATTTATTTTGTGCTTTGGGCTCAAATGCAGAGTTTAGTATGAGTGTACTCCATCTTAGAGTAAGGTCTCCTGCATGCAGCTTTTTAAAGTTATGGTTGATGTCTTGAGAATTGCTCACAGATTTGTTTCTCTCATCCTGTGACACAGGAAGAATAGCTTAGGGGTGGTAATATTATCGGCACATATTTGGCATGGGTAGCAGCAGGAAGGCTGATGGGTTTCTTCTTCTCAGGACCTATTTAAACTACTTGCAGAGGCTGGTATCCTTGTTTATGTCAGGCAGACCTTGTCTAGGACATGTATCTGTCCCTGAAATGCTATACTTACAGCTTAATGTATCAGAGCCAGGACACATTAATTTTAATTCCTGTGACTATGCCAAGGTGTAAATTGAGGTGATTCATGAATCCTTCAGCTGGGAAGGCAGCTTTCAGGAGAGAGGCAAGGCAGATTGTTGTGAGAGATAAATCTCCCCAGCTATCCCAGGTTTATCTTACCCACCTAGGGCAGTATTCTTATTTACTCTGCCTACTGCAGTCCAGCAAAGACAAAATACTACTGTTTCCCTGCAGCTTGATCAGCTTTTCTCTTCCCAGAAGCTACTCAGATCTGCCAGCTCACCCATATTTGTCCTTAACCAGCTCCAGATAAAACAAGGAAGGAAAACCAAACAGGTCTTGTAGATTGCTGGTATGAAAGCCCTGTTTGGACTGCAAGGGAGGAAAATTTATCTCAGCACCTCAGGCCTTAATTCTGAGGGACAAGGGCAAGAAAGATCAGGGCAAGAGCAGCTGAGTTTTCCCTGGGAAACCTGGCCAGAGTGATATCAGAAAGAGATTATTCCAGAAGCAAGGGAAGAAAGTGTTGTGTCTCACTTTCTCAATCAGAGAGATTGTACAGAAGAACAAGAACGCTTTTGGAAGCGGGAGAAAACATGGGCTAAAGGTGGGATGCTGCCACATCAGTATATTGTGTAGCTCACAATCTAGCTTCTTGTGTCTGCAAAGGAACAGTCCTGATCTTCCTTGTAAATATTTTATATTTAAGAAATCTCCCTAGAGAATTCACATCCCTTCATTTCTCTGTCTCACAAATACAAGGCTCTCTTTCTGTATCTGAAAGGAGAACAGCTTCTCCCCAGACTGTGATGCACAGTGCATGACAATTCGGGCAAGGCTCTTGGGGAGCTATCCTACTGCTAGGGTAACTCAGCCTTTGCCTATCTCTTAATCCCTGAGAGGTGAAACACAGACACCCACACAGCTACAGCTCTGGGATATGCTTTTGCCGTGGGGGATCCAAGCCCCTCAGTGGTATTAGGGTCCAGCTCTTCAGTAGTTTGAAGCTCAGGGTTGAACTTGGACTCTCCTCAGTCTCCTAAGGTTCAAGTAAAATGTGAGCCATAACTATGCACCTAAAGAGTGCCCCAAACTGAGTGCCTGACAAGGACATACTACTTCTGAATCAGCTCTCCAGTATAACAGGAGTCTTTAAAACCAGTTAATGGAAAAGCTGAGAGAAGCCTTAGAATTTGCTTAATTTTTATTGCATCATTTCTATAAATACCTCAGAAGGGATAAAGTCAGAAATGTTTCTACTGTTAGATAGCTCCAGCTTTGCATAGTAATGAGCAAAAAGTGAAGGAAAGGAGAAAACAATGTTCTACAGTTGTGTTATGTCTTCTGCAATTCAACCAAATACCTCCTTGTTTTGAGATCATGATCATTTAGTGTGTGTATATTTTATGGTCTTTGGGTAACTCTTCTGTCAAAGATTTTTTTTCAGCACATATGGGCTTCCAAATATAGTGAAACCAATTTGCTTTGAAAAGAAATATATCTGCTAAAGGGCAGTTTTATTTTCCTTTAGGTAATGCACATCTTTTATGCACAGATCCTGAAATATGAAGCCCACTAATTGGGGGCAGGGAGAGACAGCATACTAAAACTAGTTAAAAACTTGGTGACATATTTTAAAATCTCAGAGGATCCTGACCTCAAACCTTGTATAATTCTCAAGTATTCAAGCTTCTGTCATCACTTAAGGAAGAATGAGCAGTCACTATTTTATTAGCTCTATGTCTAGTAAACAAAACAAAACAAAATGTTTATACATTTGAAGGATCACTTGTAGGTATTTCACTGAGAACACATTTCACAGTGATTAAAGAAGAGCAGGTCTACCAAAAGGTCTGCTTAGTAAAACATTGAGATCTCCTCCATCACCCCTTGTTCACTGCTCACAGAATCACAGAATGTTAGGGGTTGGAAGGGACCTAGAAGATCATCTAGTCCAACCCCCCCTGCCAGAGCAGGA
>JANHGL010021171.1:43620-69701 GCA_024611195.1 Ceyx melanurus
CTTCTCCAGGTTAAAGAGCCCCAGCTCTCTCAGCCTCTCCTCATAAGGGAGATGCTCCACTCCCTTCAGCATCTTGGGAGCCCTGCGCTGGACTCTCTCCAGTAAATCTCATTCATCTCTGCCTGCCCCACACTGTAAGCCCTGCTTTCATGAATCGTTGAAGCTTGATTTTTTCCCTTGCCACCATAGCTGAGAACTAAAGCCAAAACCTGCAGTTCTGAGACATCTGAGGTCTAGGTGACGTGGCCAGACAGATGAGGATACCAGGAACCAAAAACGTACAGCCTGAGAGGGAAGTTGCCAATAGTCTACCAGTGGGAAATACTAGCAGTGAGATCTTGATGGCAGGGCATGACACCTAAAGCTGCGTGGCATGTTTATTATCAAAATGTGAACATGCCCAGGCCCTGATTGTAAGCACTGGGGAGCCACGTTCCAATTCAGCTCCCCAGAGTCACCTCGTGGTGCCATTTGGACATGAAAGGGTAGCCCCAGCACTCACACTGGGCTGGCTAATGTGATGTGGAGCTTAGGGAAGACCTCAGCTTCCTGGAGGGAGACAGGACATAACAGCAGAATAATTCTGCATTTAAACAACAGAACCTTGCCTCTGCTAAGTCCAGTTGGATGGGTCAGAGGGATTCAACTACAACAGATGCCAACATTTGGCCTGGTCAGTAGTTCTCATGGGTCAATTTACTGTATTGACAGTATGATCCACTGACCACAATGGGAGCTAAACATAGTAATGCATTTAAATTACTACTCACCTCTGGAGTGCACATGTCTCCATCCACATGGGAACAGAGTGGATGTCCTCTTCAGAAGGCAGGTATAAGTCTGAATGAGGCCCAGTCTTCTGAAACAGCTGGTGGGGCTGTAAAGTTGTGTCTCTCTCCAAGGTGGTTGCCATGCACAGCCAAGCATGGAAAGGTCATGGGATAGAAAGGCCCTTGCAGTAGATGAATGTGGTAAACACTCCCACGGGCAAAAGTTCCTGGTTTCCAACAGTGTATTATGGGGCTTTTGGTCTTTTAGAGTTTTCCTGTTTGTTCATTTTACAGAGGAGGTGGCAGTTAGTTGTGGATTGAAAAAAATGCATCGTTAGTCCCTGTAACTGGAGGAAGTGTCTGACTCCTTCTCCCCAGGTGACTGATTGAGAAAATCAAAGGGCTAGAGAGTTCAGGTTTCACTTGCCTGCTCTTACCTTGTCATGAAGCTGAATCCCCAACTTCATTTCACAGCAGCAGAAAAAAAGAGTTTTGGAGGCTACTTCTTTCCTGGACTCATCTGGTCTCATTAGTCTCACATTCACAGTGACACAGTAAGGAGAAAAACCAGAATGCTCTTTGCTGCATAAGCACTCCTGTTTGAAGAGACTGCTAGGATAGACAAGATGTATATTTGCTAGGAGGAGATTCCCCAGCTGAAAAACATGATCAGTGCCCTAGTCCATAGGAGGACACAACACCTACTGTTTTAAACACAGCACAGCATGAAAACAGGGTCCATGGAGTAATATTACACCAAAATAATGTCCTGCGAAGATTTTTCAATATTTAAATTATTATGTTTGAGAATCTCTTTATAATAACTAGAAAAGCTTGTTTTCCAAACAGTGATTCATTCTGGGCCCAGTGCTGACAAAATGGCACCCACCTCTTCTGCTGTGACTCCACATCTAGGGCTTGTGCTACCTCCAGCTGGGTCAGGTCCACCTGAATTGCTTCCAGGTCATTAAAAGGCTGTTAAATTTCAGCAACAGCTCCTGTCTTCCACAGAATTTTGACCTGTCCTCATTGTGGGAGAAAAGGTATTTTATTACTATTCAATAGCTATCACAATAAATCAACCTCCATATATTAACAAGAAGCTCAGAGTAAGTTAAATATCAATGGATTAATAAAATATGATGGATAATGATTTTTAGCTAACACAGGCATTTTAAATTTCATTGCATGTTTTAATAAACAGTTCTGAAATTAATCTGTGAGGGCGGTGTATGCTCTGAATGCAGGCTTTCTGCCTCCCCTCCCCTGCCTGTCTTCAGAAAGCATTATCAGCTGATGTTGTTTGGTGACGAGCTTCTCTGCATATGGAAGCAAGTGCTCCCCAGTTATCACAGACTGACATGCAGCAGCCTCGCTGATGTGTAGATAATGTCTGTATGGAAAGGTGGCAGGCAGCTTCTTGTCCAGCCTTCCCTGTGGTAAGGAAAGATAAGCATCTTCAGCTGTCAAAAACCTTCTCCTTCCTTCTGTATGCAAAACTTATATCCATTTGTGGCAGCTGAGAATTAGAGATATGCCCTTGGTTTAACATGCTTTGAAGTTAATCCTCTCCAAAGTGTATTCTAAAGCCAATGGCAGTAACTCAGTATATTAAGGGATTTGGTCAGTGACCATATTTTAATGGCCATCAGATTGATGGTGCCTCTCTTTATATTGTAATTCTCATGTGATACTTATGTATGCGTTGCATGTACAAGCAAAAAAGGGAGGAGGGAATTTAATAAATCCCAAGGCCTGAGAGAAATGCAAGCCTGGCCAAGAATGAAATGAGCACCATTTCATTATTTTTTTGTATCCTTTCCTATCTCAATTTGCAGAAGCGAGCTGCTTCTAATTGTAATGAAGAGACTGATGTTTGATGGTTAATATTTGAAACACTCTAAATAGTGCATGATGCTATAAACTGGAACTATGGTAATTGCTCTAGACAGTGGCCTGACACAATGTGATGACTTGGGGTGTTGAAAATCTAGAAAACAAAACAAAACCAAACCAAAACCTAGGAATAAGTACTATAAGATGGATAGTAGCATGACCCTCTGGTACATCAGCCACTCATCCCAGTTTTATACTAGCTGCCAAGTCTTATGTCCTCTCACAGCAAATGCACCAGTGTGGGATGCCAGTGAGATAGTTGCATTCCTTAGCAGTTCCAGCCAAGGCTGAGCCACTGTATGGGGTGGTATGGGCAATAAGAGGCCAGGGCAGAAATCCAGTCTATTTGCTACTCTAAATTTACAGTTCTAGACATTTTACAAATGAACACCCAGAGTTCCTTTGTACCTCAGGTGTGCAAGCATGGAGACCATGCTCAACTTTTTTTTTTTAAGTAGCTCACCTTAAACTGTTAATATCTGCTTTGCAACTGCTTTTCTGGAATTGTATTTTAGCTGAAATAACTGCTGTGCAGGCTGCAAGCAGCATTTTGTTGTGAGACATGCTAGATACATCAGAAACCACATTTCTACCTCCAACACAGATGTCTGCCTCCCCCTTCCTTATGTGCGGTCAGGCCCAACAATAAGTCATCTATATTACATTGTTTTTTCTACTTGTAGCCACGAAAAATAAAGAAATCAGTATGAAAAAAGAAAAATTGAAAAAAAAAACAACTCAAAATCTGAGATTTTTAGGGCAGTGCTACTAGAAATGCATTTATAATTTTCAGCAGCTACATTTGGCTAGGTTCATGTAAACAGAAAATAAAGTAAATGAAAATACAGTTATTTTGTTGGCATTGTGACTGTTTTACCTTCCACGAGCAATAGCAAGTTCTAAAATGTTTTTTTGCCTGAACACATAGGATTTCAAATGTACTTTTACTGCAGGTGGAATAAACAGGAATAATGGCAGGTAAACAAAATTGCAACTGTGTCTAGGGGAAACGTAAGGAGGATGCTGAATCTGTAATTACACCTCTGTCAGCCTGGCTGCTTGCAGCTCGGATGGTAAGACGGTGCTCTCTAGGTATAATGGAGAGCTATAAATAGCTACATCATTATATAACCCAGCAGCAATCTCATTCCCTTTCTAAATATAGCCTGTGCAGCAAAGGACTGTCTGGTGATGTGTTGCTACTGATACTGATTAATAGCATGACTCACACTGACCAGCTAATAAAAATGAAATGTATGCCTTGGAGGTGGATAGGGTATACTTATGGGAGAAAAAAGAGACATATTAGATTTTGTAACCAGTGAAGGAGAAACTGAAATATAAGTAATTTCATAATCCAGGGCATTACATTATATATATATATATTATATATATATATAATGCATACATTGATATAATTATATAATTACATTACATTTCTCTGGTCATAATGACTTCAAAGAAATGTGAAGCTATCTTCAGTGAAATGCTTAATGCTGTGTTCTGTTCATAAAAAAATGTTTATTGCCTTTGAGTTATTACAGAAAAATAATTTGGGGGGTTATAATAATCTCACTTGCTAGGTTGGCTGGCATGTTCAGGTGGGTCACTGACTCAGGATACACATTCAGAGCTCCCACTGTCAACCAGGGTTACATGTGTATAAGTGAGGGACAATTTTCTGTAATATATAAATGCTCTTAATGTAAACAACTTTTAGATCAATGCAGCAAATTGCACACTTTGCCCTTCAAGCTTTAATTACCATAAATAGCGAGGCATGTATACACTTGTTCAGTCTTACTGCCTGCGTGCTCCCTCACATCCAGTCTGTGCAATCAATATTGCCATTTCACACACAAGGATTTTACATCCACCTTTTGTATTTCCAGTTAGGGTGGTGTCTCTGGTGAAGCCCTTGCTCATGTCTCTAGTTCATTACCTGGGGAAGGTGAATGTCTCACTCTACACTGTGAATTTGATGGAAAGTGCTGCAGTGGAGTCCCCTTATAGCTGAGGACGTTGGTCCTTGCTCAGGATGAAAGACAGCCTTTTGCAATGAAGTTCAGCATCATTTTGTAACACCGTCTCCACCAATTTGTCCAGACTTTCATGTCTGTCTTCAGAAAGTGTTTGATTGTCTTCCAGGGGCTTCCTTGTGCAGTAAAGCACCTCTCAACAGGAGTAAAGGTCCTGAATTGATGTAACATCTGTTACTGGAAAGAAATTGCTTGGGGAATTGAAGTAACCCCCTCCACTCTTTGCATTAGACAGGGACACAGTGAGGGCAGGTAAGCTCAAGTCTCCCATTTCTGTGGGGCAGCTCCTTTTGCTGAAGTAAGGCTCTCACAATTCCCTCATACAGATGATGCTTCTGGCAGCAGAAACAGTGAGAGCAGGTGCGTGCCTCACTCTATGCAGCTGGGATCAGTGCCCTCAAGTCAATTCTGCCCTCCTTCATGGTGCAGACCTGGCTTGGGGCAGCCATTTGCACACACACCCCCCCACCCTCCCCCTCCCCCTTCTTCGTATCTGCAGCTGGAGAATAATTTCTGAAAACATCTGGCTAATGTTATTTACCAGGGTCTGGTGTGTCTTCCTTTTATCTATATCAGTATAAGCCAGAAGAAAAACTATACCAACCCCTGACACAGCAGGTACCCAAGTGCTTTGGCCAGTGCATGAATGCAATGGGAACTGGGAACATGAATGCCAAGGGAACTGAATGAGTCTTCTAGGAGGAGTCCGTTGGAGCACCTGGGAAATTAGAGATGCCTGTATTCCTGAATGTAGCTGACTAAGGTCCTGGTGGGAAACAAGGACTCAGTTGTACCAGCATCCCCTCACCACCAGCCCTCAGGTTTTCCTCCCTGTCCAGCAGGCAGCCAAAGAACCTGGCCCTTCCTTGCACCTGCGGAGACACCATGGTCCCAGCTTTGCTCAGCCTGCAGTGTGAACATTGCTGTGAGAACCTGTGTTTTCATGCCCATCTCCTCTTAATTAATCTCTGTGGTATTTCACACCACCATTTGATTTCGTCTTGTGATTTAAGAGGTGGATGGAAAGAACACTTGATACCTGATGTCACGAAAGACATCAGGTCTAGCTAGTGCACTGGTTCAGGATACCTCTACACCCTGACAAAGACATACTCCAGCCTAGAGCCTTCTCAGTGTCACTGGGCAAGTGAGGTAGTGCTTGCTCATCACTGAAATAATCACTTTTGTGTAAGGCCAAAGTTTCATACAGCCACAGAAGCATTGAACAGTGCAATCTGAAACTTGAGTCTTGACTTCCTTCACTGATTATTTTATCCATCACTTCTTCAGACTCCAGCCCTACAGTTCAACAGTAAATTGACCATTTCCTCACAGCACCACATGGTATTTTGATGAGGAAAATCTTATTAGCTTATCAAGCAGCAGATAAGGAGTATTGTGATAATTTAATCACAACAACTCTGACTTTTCCCAGACTATTGTTTCAGGCATTTCAAGTGTTCAATTTGTACTTCCAGCAGTCACAGTGTCAGTTATTCCTAATTTAACTGATTTAACTGAGTTTCCCACCAAAACAATAAGTTTTTCCTCCTTTTCACTCTTTTATATTGCTCTGCTCCAGCTGCTTCCCTTTGACAGATTTATGGTTATAAAAAATAAAATAAACCCCCTCACTTTTGCTTTCAAACAGAAATCTTTTGTGACAGCTTAGACCTGGAGGGATAACCTACCTGGCCAGAGGAGTCAGGTATTTATCTGCAGGAGTACACAGCAATATTCAGCAGAAACATAGTACCAGCAGCTTGATCTTGGTCATGTGAATAACCTTAAAACCTTTAAAACCCAGGGAAACGCTAAAGAAATGTTCAGATGGAACTTGTACAGAAATGACAAGCCTTATCAATTAGGAAGGTTTCAGCATTGAAAACCTCACCTCCACTACACAGCCCTTCTCCTCCCCACCATTCCCATGCACCCACAGTCAGCTGCGCAACACGGTACTAGCAGCCAGCCCACAGCTGTCCCAAGACCCCTGTGATGACTCAAATCACTAAAATACAACCCTCAAGCCCAAGAACCTCCATGAATCCAACAGCTACTGTACAGTGAGGAAGAGGAAAGCTATGACTCTAATGAAATGTTACATGCATAAAGATTTGCAACATTCCTAGGTATTTCTGTGAGGCTTGTCCTGAAAAGATGTTAACCCTGATACCCAGGTTTTTCACCAGACCCTGCTGTAAGGATTGATTTGCAAAGCATTTTTAGAGCTAATTTATAACATATGGGCACATTCAGGTTTATGGTAAAGTACAGTGGTACATTGCTGCTTGCATTTGAAGTAGGAGGAAGCAGAGAAGCACATTTTAGGTACTCTGATGGATCCTGAACTTTCCAGAGAAAGCCAGACTGCTTCTTCAAGAGTACAGATCCTGTAAGAGTGTTCTGAGACAGGCATTCCCCAATGCACTGAGTGCACTGAACCCCACGCAGCAAGGAAATCCAGTGTAATTAGGTCTGAAGGGACATGCAAAAAAGTAGCCTGATGGAAACACAGTAACTGAGTTACCACACAAGTGCAGGAGAGTGGGTTGCTATTCTCTGCTCTGATCTTTACCAGAAAGTGCTTGCAGGTTCTTCATCACTGGATGTGTTGTGAGGTCACCCCTCTGCAGAACACCTCATAGACAGCATTTAAAACTTGCCTAGCTCTGGCATTTGCCCAGCAGCTAGCTCCCTGCTGCAGCTGCCAGCAGCATCCTGCCAAGGCTGCTCACTTGATCCTCCTGAAGACTCTCGGAGTCCCCTCACTCTGTCTGTAAAACTCCCAGCCATCTGTATCCACATATTCTCAGTGAAGCCACTGTGACTAATTTACAGTCTCTTCCCTGATAAATTATTTTGGAATGAGTAACAAATCATTAAAACCCAGGCCTTTTATTGATAATTTGCAAATGGGAGCAATGGTTCGATTCTCGGAATTGATCGTTCATTACAGCCACTTCCCCGTGACTATACAAAACATGGCATTTGTTGCTTGGATCATGCTTGCATCTAGGAAGAAAATATGCCTCCCTGTGGCATGCTGCAAAGGCAGTCATTTAAAAAGCAGCTGCAGAAGGAAAGGAAAAGAAGCAATATGTTGTCTAAAATAATATTATTCTGCTTCTCTGGAGAACAAAAAGGTCTTCTTTTATTAGCTTTAAGAAAAGAGGTGCGGGACAGAATAGTGATTGAAACCTTACACGCATGGACTGGAATCTGTTGAATTTTCCAAGTTCATATACAGACAGGACAAAGTAAAAAGATCCACAAAGCTAAAAAACATTTCTGGCTTAATAAAAGCTAATTTACTAAAGCTGGGAACTGAATATCCATCCTGCCTATCTCTCTGTCCTACTGAAAAAAACACAGTCATCCTGCTTATATTCACATACATCTCCAGAACCCCTCCAGATGTGAATGCTTCTCTCATCTTCTCCACTGCTTTTTCAACATGTGCCAGAGAACCCCAAAGCATGGAAGTTTTTAATACAACAAGCCAGTAGACAATACAATCAGGCTATCCTTTTGCTGTTGTCCAAATCCTTAGTGTTTGAGCAATGGAGTAGGAAAGTGTGGAAGACAAGGGAAAACAAACAGCAGAACTCTTTCTGAAAATGTGTTACCTGTGTGAAGCAAGCAGGTCAGTATTTTTATAAGCCCTCTGTCCTGAACAATCTCGCATGCTGTGGTGATGGCAGCATCCCACTCAGAGCCATTGCACCTCCCTACATCTTCCTGTCAGTGCCTCTCACCTCTTACCGCCTGCAGCTGCCACATCCCTGCAGTGGGACAGGCTGCACTGCTGCTCGCTCTTCATTCCCATCAATTTACACTTTTAGGCATCTCCATTTTCTGCCTTACTTCTCTGGATATTTTAACACCACTAACCAGCTACCTTTCACCCAACATGTTTGCCTGTAATGCACTAGCAGAGAAAAATCCCATCCACAATTCCAGTTCCAGAGGGGTGGCAAATGGTACTAAAACGTGAAGTGAGACTAAGTGATGCCATGCAATTCAAAGCAACAGCTTTGAACATTGCATTTTCTCTCTGTGCTTAGAAATGGAATTTCTCTTCTTTGGCAAAGAAAAGCCAATCCTAACCATGTTTTGCATAGCCACAATGAATGTGGCAGAGACCATGTGCTAAAATGCTCTAACTAGGCAAGCAGCCTTAGAAAGATAAAACTTGAACATTGTACCCTTTATGACCACAATGCCATCACAGTTCATTCAATTGTTGGAATTATTTAAAACCTGATGTATGTTAATCCAAAAGTAACTCTAGATGTCTCAATTCTGTGTTGAAACTCCATGATACCAAAGAAAGGCTATAGTTGAACAGATTTAGTAAGGCCAGTTGATCCCAGAAAGATCTACTTTTAAAATAAAAGTAGATTATTATCGGCATCAACTTGGATAACAGACATGCAAGTTCTCTTGCCTGAATCATACATTAAAGCTGAAAAACCCTTCTTCTTCTGCCACAGATTACTATTATGGACAACTGTAGTCGTAGGCACTCTGGCACTACAATATAAGAAATACTTATAATAAGATCTTATCATTATTAGCTTTATGTGTTATACTGTCAGGTGACAAGTATGTAAGTCTGTACAATACTGCTGTAAAAAGCACAAGGAATCTCCCTGACATATAACAGAAAAAAATTATAAGCTGGGGCACCCTGTTCAAAATTCATCCAAGTCCAGGTGACTACATTCAGAAGTGCACAGTGTGTAAAGTAGTTCTTAGATGTTACTTTTGTGCCTTGTTTTTTTCCCCTTTGATGAGGGATTTTCTTTCATTTATGTGGCCAGAGCTCTCACGGCATGCTCAGTTTAATTGAGCAAAATCCCTGTGATAACAGACTGTAGCAGGATAAATCTTGCTTTTGTGCCAGCTGCTTAGTTTACACAGTTCTATGCTAACATTTCTAACACTTAAGTACTTTATTGGAATATTTAATTGGAAATGTAACAGTGGGTGCAGGGATTACAAATAAAGTAATGAAGCATTAATTATTTTTAATATTTTTTTTCCTAAATTCAATCCAGGCTTCTAAATTGAGCAGGAGACAAGAAAATGAGAATCAATAGAGTCTCATGAGCAGCTGGAAAGGAGTGATAGCTGGGTATGAAGAATAAAACAGTGGGATAGTACACCTGTGGCTACAGGTGGTCGGTGTTCCCATAAACCACATAAAGGTGAAAGCAATCTGATGCTCCCCAGAAGAAGACCCAGAAATGCACACACTCAGAGTCACTTTTGTGTTGCAGAGGGTTTTCCCATCTGGAAAATGTCTCTCCCTGAGATTTCCTACTTTCTAAAGTCCATCCATACAGACTCCACAAATAACTGTAGCTCTTCTGGAGACTGAAAGACAAAATATGTCTGACACCAAAGTTTGAGTCAAGAATTTGTTGCTTTTCCTTGGTGCCAGATATTCTTTCTTCCTATGCTTCTGCTTTTGCCCTCAAAGTGCTCATAAGCTTCAGGAGCTGTATCTAGTGCTAATGCTTCACAGTTGACTGACAGTGGGTAGGCACAGTAATGGTCTCTTCCCTTTTTTACACAACCTTTACTTTCTCACATTAGCTAGCTACTTTATTTGTGAAATAAAACTAATGTCCCAGGTGCAATCTATTCCACGTCTTGCCCAGGCAGCTGGTTTTGGCAGCACTTAATCTGAGCATCAGGGATCCTGATAACCATTTTTCAACTTCTAGTTCTCACCAGGAGGAGCTGAGCTACAGTCTGTATAACTGACAACAGTCTTGTTGTACATAGACTTTGCTTTCTTATTCACTGGCACTTACAGACCCTAGTCAGGTAAAAAGGCATTTCTTCATCTCAGAGAGAATACAACTATGGATTCAGCAAAAAGGCACAAATGTTAGATGAAACAAATGTGGAGAGGATAAAGATAAGGAAGCAGCAGAACTCATCATTTCTTCCATTTTCCAAGCAGTTTCAAGAGCTGGCTGTGACCTCTTTGTAACACTCATCACACCACAAGCAGTGACTTCAGGGGCACCACTTGTGTCTAAAATATTCAGATGAGAAAGGGTGTCATATTCTCGTCCTAATTTTCTCAGCCAATCTACCTTTTGCAGCAGACATCTGTGCTTTCAGGAGCTAGGTTTTCTTTTTCCTCTCCTACTAGTCATAACTGTACATAAATATCACAGAAGTTTGCTACTCTAGTGAGACCACATCCTGCTATTTGAAGAGCTGAGAAGCCTATTACATTGTTAGTCAAAAGGGCAGGAGAAGAAAGAATTGAGATTTCTAACTTAATTTGAAGCCTTTTGTGCTTACATTGTGCAATAACACTAAAAGTAAAGTGTAGGTGGACACTGGTTTTATAGTGCATGAACTTCTTCCCAACAACATTGCAATAATTCACTTACTGTACAAGCTACCACGCAGAGAATGACGTTCTATCCCAAACCTGTGGAAGAAAACCAAAACATAGTTAATAAGGAAACATGTTTTCTTCTCTGTGTGTCAAGTCGTGAAGGAAAATTGATTTTTCAGAGAAACCAAAAGTAATATGTATCTCTTCAGTGTTTTGAAATCCAGGTCCACTGACACTTTTTCTTCATAACTGTGGCAAACAGGTTGCTTTCAGGGCTTTCAGGATGTTTTTCTCCTGTTGCAAATCAGATTTCTTTATTATTTCTGATGCTAAATTATTTCTGAGGGAGTTGGGCAACTCAAGAAAGATCAGATGGCGACATTTCTTTATGTAAGTACAACAGAAAAATCCAATCTAAGCATTCACATATACAGAAGGCTGGAGTTTTAGATAAATCTGCACATTCAGAGAGGAATGCAGGTATCTGGTAGTGTAGATGAAATAGAAACAAAACCATACCAGAGTTTCTCCTACTTGGATTTAAATCGGATTCTCTATGGTGCCTGAGTCTTTCCTTTTTGTGATACTCTCCAATACTTGGGACAAAGCCATGGTATAAAGCTAATGCATATTTTTAAGCTAGAATTCCCTGCATGGGCAGTCTGCCGTCTGCCTTTGCAGGCTGCTGCCATTTTGGACCAGACTGTCAGAAGGGAGTGTGTGTGAATTTTAATTGTAACTAAACCAGAAAGTCACCTACTTACTCTTTCAGTTGTTGTGTGCATCAGACAATTGCACTCCAGATCTCGTTGCCTTCTGAAAGGTTGTGAATTCAAGGTTATACTTGGGATTATCCATTTGTTCTTTAAATCTTTTCCTCTATTCCAGCCAGGTGGCATGCCAGGGCCCATAAATGTCTTAATATTCTAGCTTTACCACACAGCTTTTACAAACAAGGTCATAGAGAACAGAGAAAAAACATATAATTAATAATTATCAAGACTTACTGCTGTGTGGGCTGCAAGTCCCTGCTCAGAAATTAGAACCAAATTATTTCAGGCTTTAAAAAACGTAGTTAAAATATCCAGCATACTTAAATTAACTCCTCTGAGAGAGTAGACCAGCTCCATTAGCTCCCTGCATGTATTTTGTTCCATGCAAACACGTACCACACGCCTCAAATCACAGCACCCAGGTTCCTTGTCATTGCACTTGTCTCACTCCCCACACTCACTCCTGTAATATTGTCCCAGTTCCCCATGCCTTGTCTCCTCGTCTCCTTCCCCCTGCCCCCCCGCCATGTTAATGCCAGCTGATCTGGAACAAATGAATATATTAATAGGCAAAGCAAGGAAAAAAAAAAAAAGATAAAAGACTTCAGGCAAATAACTGTAAAAATAAGTAGCACAATCCTAGTACCTTTAGGAGTTCTCCAGGTTTGTTTCAGTCACTACTAGAATGTGAGGGAGCTACCAAGCACTGTAAAACCCTTATCTAGGGTATTTCTTGATTTAAATAGTGTATGGTGGTATTCATTATCAGAGTCTGAAAGTTAGCCAGTGAATTAAGGATGCCTTGATTTTAAGACTAGGAGGCACCGAGAAGTTACCTAATCTGACCTTGTGTATTACACTGGATATTGAATATGTCATAGAATCATAGAATGGCTAGGGCTGGAAGGGACCTCCAAAGGTCATCTAGTGCAGTGAACAGGGACACCCTCAATTAGACCAGGCTGCTCAGAGCCTTGTCCAACCTCACCTTGAATATCTCCAGGGATGGGGCCTCAACCACCTCCCTGGGGAGCCTGTTCCACTGTTCTACCACCCTCAAGGTAAAGAGCTTCTTCCTGATATCCAGTCTAAATCTACTCTTCTCTAAACTCATTACCCCTCATCCTTTCACTAGAGGCCCTTAGAAACAGCCCCTCTCCAGCCTTCCTGTAGCCCCCTTCAGGTGCCAGAAGATGGTTATAAGGTCTTCCCGGAGCCTTCTCTTCTCCAGGCTGAACAACCCCAGCTCCTTCAGCCTGTCCTCATAGGAGAGGTGTTCCAGCCCCCTGATCATCTTTGTTGCCCTCCTCTGGACCCGCTCCATCAGCTCCATGCCTTTCCTATGTGGAGTGCTTCAGAAATGTGTCCTATGTTCCCTTGTGAAATCCACTAGTTTATTATTCTGGAAGGAACTGTTTTCTAGGCAAAAGCATTTATATAAAAATATAAGGCTTGCAATTTACCAGTGATTTCAGGAATAAATTGACTTTAGGTTTGGAAACTTGAAAAAGTATACATCCACATAAGGGACTTTTTGAAGGGGTGGGCCAACACAGTCCTGGAGAAGCACTCCCTGAGAAGATCTGTCCTCTTCATGGAAAGAAACCCCCATGTCTCAGATCTTGTATATTCCTTCATCAAGCATCATGCATGTCCTTTGCCCAGAGACAAGGTCTGTGGTTAGTCAAATAGTACTTCAAAGGCATCTACTTTTTCCTAGTTAAACGATAAAGTACTGACTCTTAAATTGTGATATAAACACTTCCACCTAGAAAATAATTACTTATGTTCTTCTGACAAATAGTAAAAGATAATCAGATTAAGAGTATTTATTCCATAAATAAAAAGTAAGATTGTGTCCAAACATCTGTCACGAAACTAAATGTTTCTGCAACCCAAATCCATTTGTTAATTGTCTCCTCTCTGCCTGGAATGCAGCTGTTTAAGTAATTTCTGAAGCAGCATCTCTGTCATTGGCAGACATCTGTGCAGGATCAGTGATGTGCAGAAAATATTCTATTTATAGCGAGGCAATCATCCCTTTCTCTTCTTTCCTTCCACCCACTGCTCTTTGCAGTGATATCAAGAGAGTCCCAGTACTGATACTACTTTATTTCTAGCCGAAATGCACCCATAAACTTTAGTCAAGAATGAGGAAAGAAAAGTGAAAATAATTTTTTTTAATGGTAAATATTTTTATATGTCAACCATCAAAAAGTTATAATTTTAGAAAGGGGCAGGATTTGCTGAAGTAGAAAAGAAAAATAGCATTTAAAATATGGAATACCATCTATTATTTATCATAGCAGTCTGTGAGTAAAGGTCCAAAGTAAAATACGTAACTTTGAATGTGAAACAAAAATAAATGGCAATTATTACAAAAAAATTTATATTTTCTTAGTGAAAACATTTTATTGAAATATAGCCTTTACCTAAACCTTTACCTTGCTGGAAAAAAATGCTTTAGTTCTTTTCAAATGCTCAGGCTTTTAAAGAAAAAGAAGAAAAAAAAAGTATAATACTTTATAGATTAAAAGCATTTTGTGAAAGAGACTTGTTCTACTTAATTATCTATGTCTTTCTGTGGAGCTAGGATGTTTCCATTCCACCACAAGCACATTGCATCATAATCTTCTCACACAGCACTTTTTGTGTTCCCAGCCCCAGAATAGCCTGGTTTGACTGAGTACTCCTTAGGAAAAGGAAAGGTCTTGAGAAACTTTGTAATGAAAAATATACTAATTATAGCATTATTTAAGAGTAAAATGTTTCAAAGTGTACTTTATCTTACCATTTGAGGGACTTTTCAAATATTGTCATGTTTTATTCACTTATGAAGAAAATTAGTTATTACACTAAAATGGAACATACACAGCAGACAGACAACTTTGTCATGACATATTTCTTTATCACCCACTCACACACAGAAGAATAAGCTGTAAATTTGGAGGCATTCTAGATAATAATTGTTCTGTTTCCAAAAAACCTGTTCTCAACAACATTCTTTATATAAGGAAAGTTTAATTTAAAGAAAAAAAATGTATATGATTCTATGAGATGTCTCAACCAAAAGACTGCACAGACCCAATATGAAGATAAGTTAATGGAGTTTTTGTTTGCTATTGTCTTTGGAATAGTATTTTTGCTCAACTTTCTGCATTACCTGAAATAAGAAAATCCCTTAATCTGACTTCCATCTTCCTGGTCAGAGTAGCAAAGAACCTTAGGACGACTGTGGAAAACAGCATGACACAGGGGTTCTCATGGATTTCCTGGGCCTCAGCAGAAGACATTGCACAAAATTAGGCAGTCATTTCACAATTAAACAATTTAATTTATATCTGTGTTTATTATGTGTAAATTTTATGCATAGTCTATGCTAACAGCCACAACTTCCACTAAAGATATTTCTAAATAATATGAGAAGTTTGCAATAATCAAGAGATACAATTGTTATTTGTAAACACCTACTCTACAAAATAGCTTAATTAGATTTATATGAAGGTTAGTGTTAGCAGTATGCATAATATAACCTGGTAATTTAAATGAATGTCCTCTATGATTAGCTGCAGGCCTTTCTGTAACACAGTTGGGATGATCTGTTGGGTTTTCCAAGCCTAAGAATGATATCATATGCTCTCCATGGAACTAGCTTGCACTTCAAGCTATACTAAAAGGCAGATAACCTATTCTATAGACTTCCTTCTTATTATTCATGTCAAATGTCTCTTGCAAACAGTCAGCCTTGGTTCTACTATTGCTTCTGATCAGCAAAACATTGATAATTCCACCAAGAATCACATAAACCCAGAAAAGAAGGAGATTTGTTTTTTGCAACCCTGGTAAGCCATTCAGCAGACTGATCTGTTTTACACCCAAGCTAAAATATACAAGAGCCCAATCTGACTTGTTGGATGTAACATAAGCTAAGTACTAAACAGTTTAGGCACAGCTTTTCAAAGTCTAAAGAGGAACCCTGACAAGTGCACTGCTTGCAACTACTAGTGCTCATGGGAGACACTAATGGAGAGTGTGGCCAGGCATCTACTAATTTAATAGCCCACATGGCAGAGCACATCACAGATACAGTCCTGGGGCCCAAAGAAGCACTGTCCCAGCAGGAAGAATGCCAGGAACACATCTAGCAGAGAACAGCTTGAGGCTAAACTCCTCGTTAATTTGCTTCCCTACCTCAATCTTTTCCCTTTGCTGAAGGCTTTTACAAGCACTGTGTTTGTCAATGCCAGGCACAAATAACATGCAAAGCAGTCATGATGGAGATTAGTGGAAAACTGTCCAATGTTCAGTCAAGTCCTTGCACCTTGGAGCATGACAGCTTAAATTTTTAAAAGCAGTTATGTAAACCTGGAACTGCATTCACATCCCATGCAGCAGTAGGTGACTCTGACCTCTACCCCTGCCAGGAAGGCTCATCTTTCTGGCAGGCAGCAGAGATAACGTCATTCAAATGAGCTCCTTTACTGCCCATGAAGATCTGCTCCACAGCAGGCTGGGAAAGTGACACACCACTTCTGAAGACAACCCTGCTTGCTCATGGTGAAGGACAACAATTCCAGTTTAATGCATTGTCCATCTATGTGTCTCACTGGATTTCGTGTCTTTCTTCCTAAATGATGAGGCCACAGGTGTATTTGAAAGCCGGTGGGCAGATAAATTAATTTGCCATCTCCCTTCTTCTTAAGTTTGTGTCAATTTTACTTTACTTTGCTGACAACCTCGAGAAGGATTTTACTAGCTGACCTTTCTTAGATGTGTTGTTACATGTCTGGAAATAAATTGCTAGCGTTATCTGTTGTCTTCTGTTTTTTTGGTTTTTTTGGGGGGGGGGGGTTTGTTGTTTGTTTGGGGTTTTTTTTGTTTGTTGTTTTTTTTTCCTGTAGACCTTGAAACATAGGGGCTGGATAAAAATAAGCGATACAGGTTTGCTGGACTGGCACAAATGTAGCAAAGTCACAATTTATGACTCAGCTCATTCCTGGTAGATTGTATGCTCTTGAGATGCTCGATGATTTATAGTTGATGTAAATTGTAATACTTACTGTGCCATTAGCAAAGCCATTATCTCTGTCTTGAGAACTTAGGATCAATATATGTCAGCAGAGACAGAAACAGTATTGTGAGCTTGCAGATAAAAATGGGTTTGTAGAGAAACATTCTAGGATGTCATTTGACATGGCCCTTTGAGAATTTTGAGAGTTGCAATTTTATTAATGAAAATTCTGAAGTCAGGTAACTATTCCTTTTGCAATTATTAGGTATGTAATAACAGCATGTGCATTAGTACCCTCCCTCAAAACTGCTTTTGCAAGTTGCAACAAATCTGTTTACTTAAAAAAAAAATATGAGCCTGT
Source organism: Ceyx melanurus (assembly GCA_024611195.1). Classification (NCBI taxonomy): domain Eukaryota; kingdom Metazoa; phylum Chordata; class Aves; order Coraciiformes; family Alcedinidae; genus Ceyx; species Ceyx melanurus. The sequence goes on from JANHGL010021171.1 coordinate 60,838, forward strand.
ATTATGCTGGCAGCCATTTTCTAGGTAATAACTATGTTGAGATATTATTTGTGATAATGAAAATTATGACCCAGAATGAATTGTTTCACAATTAAAGAAAATGTGTTTTGTGGAGAAATACAGTACCAATTATAACCTCCCAAAAATGATCAGCACTATACATTCATGTTGCTGAGCACAAACTGCGTGTCACACTGGTTAGCCAAAGATTTGAGCTAAAGCTATGATAAGTGAGCTACTGACTGCAGTCAGCTCACAATAAATAGCCACAGAAGCTATTGAGACAGTTTAAAAATCACAAGATTAACTTCACTAATAAACCATCTTTTAAGTTTGTTCACCTTGTTGTTTGTTTTGTTTTGTTTTACAACTAAAAAGTTGCAAGGATACCTAAACTGACTAATCAAACTAGTTGATCTGAAAGTAGTCTTTAATCCACCATCTTCTAGTTTCACACAGCATTCCTGTTGTAGGACTAACGCTGTCTGAAAATCACAGTCATTCAGGTTGGAAGACACTTCTGGTAGTCTCCAGTCCACTTCCTACACAAAGCAAGACCAGATAGAGCAAGTTGCCTAGGTTGCTTCCAGTCAACAATTGAGTATTTGATAGGACTTAGATTCCATAAACTACCTGGCCACTTGTGCCAATGTTTGACCTTGCTCACAGTGAAGAATTTTTCCCTACTATTTATTTACAATTTACCTTAGATCTATTTCTTATCACAACTAAGGACCTGAAGCACCTACCATATGGGAAAAGGTTGAGAGAGCTGGGTCTGTTTATCATGGAAAAGAGAAGGCTGAGGGGGATCTTATCAATGCTTATAAATAGCTTAAGAATGGGTATCAGGAAGATGGGGCCAGACTCTTATCAGACAATGCAGTCCAGTGACAGAACTAGGGGCAATGGCCATAAATCGGAAAAAGGGAGGTTCATTCTCAACATGAGGGAATACTTCACTGTCAAGATAACAGAACACTAGAATAGGCTGCCCAGAGAGTTGGTGGAATCTCTCAGAGACTTTCAAAAGCCACCTGGACTTGTTCCTGTGTGATCTACTCTAGCCTATCCCAATCTGGCAGGAGGGTTGGCCTAGAGGATCTTTAGAGGTCCCTTCCAACACCTACCATTCTGTGCTTCTGTGATTCTGTGATCACTATGCCCCTCTGAGCAGAGTTTGACTTTCTCCTCTGCACCCTCCCATTAGATAGCTGTGGACAGCAATAAGGTCTCCCCTTCACCTTGTCTTGTTGAAACAAGAGTTGTTTCAGAAAGTCCATCTTTCTTGTAGTGGGAAGCCCAAAACTGGATGCAGAACTTGCAATGCAGCCTCACATGTACCAAATAGATGGGAATAGTCACATCCCTGAACCTGATGGCTATGTTTTCGCTGAAACAGTACAGCATGTCAATTGCCTCCTTTGTCACAAGGACACATTGCTCATTGGTATTCAACACGTATTACCAAGATCCCTAGCTCCTTTTCTGCAAGGTCTCCTGCTAATCACTCCCTGACTCACAATGTTGCAGGCATTCTCCTTTCCCAGGTACAGGACTTAGCAATTCCCTTTACTGAACTTCATGAGGGTCCTATCAATGTATTGCTCCAGTATAGAAAGATCTCCCTCAACCCAGCTTAGTGTTAAATTAAAAAAAAAAAAAAAAAAAAGGACATTAAATAGTCCTATCCCAAATACCAGTCTCTGAAGACCAACACTAGTGACAACCAACTACATGCATGTTGTTTTACTGATTACAGTCCTTTAGGACCAGCAGTCCAGAAAACTTTCCATTCACTTTATTGCTTGTTGTTCACCTAGACAAACCATATCTGACCAATTTGGCTATCAGGATACTATTGGAAACCACACCAAAGACTTTGCTAAAGACAAAATATAGCATATGCACTAGTCTTTCCTCACTGAGAGTAATTTACCTCATCACAGAAGGCAATCGGTTTCACCAGGCACATTACACTGTTGGTAGCTCCAGTCACATTTTTGACATTCAAGCACCTGGACAAGACCTCCACAACTTTGTCATGTTCTTCCAAAGCTGCTACAGAGCATCTATGTGGTGATGTTGGCCCACTCCCCTCGTGCTCCTAGAGACATCCCATCTGGTCCATCTGGCATGTACATGTACAACTTGCTTGAATACTCCCTTATTCTGCTGCCTTCTCCTCTGGGTATTGCTTCACTCCCCCACACTCTGAAACCAGGTTCAAGGGTGTAAGAGGTTTGAAAGCATTCTTCAACAGCAAAAAAAGGCAAAACCACATCAACTATCTTGGTCTTTTCTGTGTCTTTTGTCCATCAATCTCTAGGTGTACTTAGCAGCAGGCTCAGAATTCCTTTAGTTTTCCTTTTGCAGTTCTGTTATGGAAGAACTTCTTGTTGTCCTTCACATCTCTTGCTAATTTTAACTCCAACTGCTCTTCTGGTTTCTCTGTGTCTTCTTATATTACAGTAAATTAGTTATATTCATCCCACTGGTAGAAAGAAAAACTCTGAGGAAGAACTCACTGGAGCCACTTACACAAGGGAACTACCAAATGCCTTGAAACCTTTCAAGACTTGGAACCAGCACCCAGATGGCAAGGGATAATTTCCAGATGTCAGCTGAAAATCTCCATGGAAGATTTCAAATCCTCAAAGAAAACAGCTCATGCAAAATTCATCTCATAAGATATGTAAGAGAAAATTCATTGTTCTGTTTTGTTGCTGTGCATCTCAAATTCTTTTCCAAACTCTGACTCTTGCTCTGTATTTCTTATCTCACAATGCACATTAATTACCAATTGTATTTTAACATTCTGCTAGCCTATTATATCTATTTTCACTTGGAAAACTTCTGATTTTTCCCCATGGGGCATTTAGATAAGCACTTTATTAATTAAGCTGCCAAGAATTGGATTCAGATGATTGGGAGTGCTACCACTTCTGTCAAGTGTGAGACATTATTGTTTGGAAGATGAAAGACAGAGTTGGAAAAAAAAAAATTAAAAATCCATTGTTGAACACACACTCAGGGGACAAAGCACTGTGTCCTTCAAATCCTTGATCCCTGAGGCCTTCCTAGGAGGATCTCGGTAAAAACAAAATTTGGGAAAATAATGAGGGCTGTATTTCCATTTGTCTTCACAATGAAAGATGACAATTTTTTCAACATATAAATATAAAAACCCTAGGAGAAGATACCAGGCATTAATCTTCATTGTGTGAACTATGCTGTAGCTCATAGAGTGTTCAACACATTCACTGTCTTCATTACCAGAAATTTGATGCATTTTCTCATTAAATACATCAGATGTGAAAATGTCAGGAACAGAAAACAGTGACTATTAAAGGAGGTGCTACCTGGACTCCTGTCTTTTTTTCAAATTACTTTCCAGCCTGAGGTTATTACTGTAAAGCTAAGAGAAGAATATCTCCTGTCTTGCCACAATTATCTCCTGTTGCCTTTGATAGGAAATGTTTTAAATCTTTTCTTAACTTTTTGCAGTGATGCATAAGGAAGGAGTTCCAGTTTCACTTCATTTTCCAGCAAAACAAAGCAGACACCTAGTCACACATTTACATCTTCTATGTGCTGTATTAATGCCCAGAGCCAGCCTGGCTCCTCCTTTAGCTCCTACCTGCAGGCACACTGCTCTTTCACTCCTCACTGCAGGGACCTGAGGCAGCAGGTCTCCAGTTCTATTCCAACATGAAATGGTAAAATAGTACATTGCTTTGAAGTTGTCCTTTTATATATACATTGTGTCTTGCAATTTTGTCCACTTTCCCTATGAAATATTCCTCTGGGATAATAAGACTGTTATCATCTTGATTTTCTACGCCTTGCATGTTTTTTAGCTCTGCAGACTCTTCCTTCATTAGCTTGAGAGCAACCTTTCTGTTTCTCATTTCATGTGGTATTTCAGCTGATGTCCTCCTGGTTAATGACTGTCTAACCTCTTCAGTTAAGGCCTGGGAGATTTGCCTGGCAAATGAAAAGTCTTTCATCATGTGTTCGCTTCAGGTCTTCCTGTACTCTTACTGCATGATCCTGCTCTGGCAGGGGGATTGTACTAGGTCCCTTCCAACCCCTAACATTCTATGATTCTATGTTTTGACCTAAATGCCACACATGACCTGTTTTCTTAATCACCTTTCCTTTTGTCCAGCTTCCAAGAACAGCTTCTAAACCCTTGCTTTTAAACATTTGTGAGCTCTAGCACAGAGTCACATCTCTGTTGTACTACACTTATACCTCCTCTGGGTCATCCTGACATGGAGAGCAGGGATCTGCCAGTTATTGAGCTACATAATCACAATTAATTCTTGCCAGAATTATCTGAAAACTATTTAAAAAATCATATATATCAAACCCAACTATTTTCATGACTAAATGTTTCTTCTAAATAGGTGTACATGTTGGTGATATCCATCATCTGCACCAGTAGAACCAAGCAAGACTTGGGCCCTACTTAGGTGCCCTCTGAAATCCTGGAAAATTCGACTTTGATTAAGAGACATTCATTGTTTCTGTTCTTTCATCTGGGGCCTATGCCACTGTGCTCCTGACAACAAGAGTATTTCACTCAGTCACCCTGAGAGAAGGACTTGGATAGAGACCTGTCACCTTCAATTCCATCTGATCTGTCTTTATAGCTTGAGCTGTAAAACTGATCTGGAAATGTCTTAAAATGAGTTTTCCACAGCGGGCATCAAACCCTGATCAATCATTCCGTAAACCTGTTTCTTCAGGTGTGAAATCATCTGTCTCCAGTTAAAACATTTCTTGTGCACTCCCCTGTCCTGCCAGCTGGTACATAGAGGTAGATAGGAGCAGGATGTTGGACAGAATCACGTAAAAGCTTTTAGGAGTGGCAAATTCCACGCATACTTTTCTTTTTAAAGGAATATTGTAGCGTCATCCTCAGGTTTAACCAGCCACCAGTTGCTCCTGGTGATGTGGAAAGGTTGCCCTTTTCAGCAGTGCAGCTCCACGCCCCTTCCCTTTTCTGTGCCTGTACAGCCCAACTCAAAAGATGGCACTGGAGAATTGCTTTTCAGTAGTGACAGTAAGCACACAAGGAGCAAGACAAGAACATCAGACCCTGAAATTTGGGAAAAGACTGCAGCAGAGTTGCTAATCCCACTTGAAAGGATAGGCTCACGTCCAATTACAGGTTTTTTCCAATCCACTGGGAAAGCCGTTACACTGATGGCAATCGGATTGGAGCAGCCATGACAATCTTGAAAGCATTTAGGATAACTTTGATTAAATAATGTAGTGGGCAAAGACTGAAATTGCTTCTCTAGCAAAAACCCAGCTTGGAGACTTTTCTTAATTAAAATGAGTTAATATGGAACTTCTATTTGAAAAAATCACATGAAACGGAGAAAATAAAGCTGAAGGATAAAAGAAAAATACTCCTTTGTTTTCTCCTCTGGCTGATCATCACCATGCTGTCTTAAAAATCCCTTTGCTTCCCTGTGTAATTACATTGATTAAAATCCTCTAAAGAAATAAAACAGCTGCACAGACCTCCAAAAATCACACTCTTCTCTTCTGTGCTTGCATTGTATTCTTTTCGACAGCTTTGTTTTCAAATTATTCTTTTCCCTTCATTGCCTCTGAAAGCCTATTACTGGATTTATTAAAACAAAGCCGAATAAGCACACTGAATACAGACATAGTGTTTGTCTCAACATATGTTTTTCTTGCAAGGAATACTATGCTAGCAGGTCTGAACTGCTGGCTGTTGCTGAACTGACTGCAGAACAAAGGAAACCCAACTGAAATAATGGCAGTGTTCCCTAAAGGAAGACTCCTTATTTTGTCTTTCTATCAGATGATGAAGAGAAAATAATAATTATTAATCTGAAGTCAGACCATGATATTTTACTTCAATCCAGATTAAGAGTAGAAATGTCTCCATATTTTCTCTAAAATGACCTGACACCTTTCCACTGCTTCAAGTTGGGACCAGACAGTGCTGCTATGTGCTGCTGCTGCAAGCTATGCCTTCCAGTGGCTTATCCCAGCTGTGCTGGCTTGGAAAGAGGGTCATGTTGCTTCCTTTCCACTCCTGCTTTTGTTTTTCTTATCTGCAGGAGGGAAAGGGGATCAGCAGAAGCTGGTTGGCAAGTTGGAGGCAGAACATGCTGCACACTGAATATGCACACACTATACACTGCACATATGCACACTACATATATACACACTGCACACGCGCTCTCTGTTGGCAGGGCTTGGCTCCAGCATGGCAGCTGCCACTGCTGTAGCTGAGCTCATGGTGACAAAAGACCTGCAGGACCCCAGCACCTGGCTGTGAAATGGCAAAGAGGAAGGAGAAACACATGTACCCTGGCAGATAGTTAGGTGGCACACTTGTGATTGCACCAGTGCTCAAGTGAACCAAGGCATGCCCAACTTCTAAGACAGCTCTTTCCGTGCCAAGACCCTCCCTCCTCCCCATTTAATTTGTATTTTCAGAGGCAGGCTTCCCTAAGGAAGGTTAAACCTAACACCATGAGGAGGTGCATTGCACATGAGTGCTGAGTGGGAACTGATGCTGGACCTGCTGGTGACTCCTGTCCAGGCAGAAGAGGGTGCCCTGTGGAGGGGTGACTTTGTTCCTTGCTCAGACCTTGCAGCCCTTTGCATCATCTCAAAATGAAGGGAAAGACATACCTGCAGGCAGAGGCAGCTCTGCAGATGTCCAGGGCTGCAATACTGCTGGAGCATGCACAGGCGACATACGGGTTCTTTTATTACTGTCCTGTCAGTATGATGTCTCAAGTTTTCCCACCTTTTAGATTTTCATAAAAGAGTTACTTTAATTTCTTCATCTGGACAATAGATGTCATTATTTTGGTAGGTGGTACCATTTACACATCTCAGATGTAGTGCATGGTGCACAGGGCAACTGCTCTCTTGCCCAGTGGTTTTTCTTACTTGCATTTTTCTTACATCCACCCCCTTTCCCAACCACCCTGCAGCCAGGCACCACTGTCCCTACTACAGGCAATGTTGGGTTTTCCTGTCATTCCAGTAACATTTTCTTCTGCCTCATAATAGAAACAAGAACACCTCAGTGGCATAAATAAGCCTACATTTAGTTTGATATAGTTTGATATAATGTTTACTTTAATGGTTAATAGAGTCTGGGAAAGTCAAGTCAAAAAACTACTTTGCAATTCTGAAACAGTGATAAAATAACTCTTAAGGTATTTAAAAAGATAAAAAAACAATACCTGCTAGATAAGAGTAAATAGAGATGGTCCTATGAAAATGACTGAGGACAGGGCAGCTTTTTAAAATCCCAGATATTTTTTTTCTGGCTAGAAGCAAATATGTCTCCAAATAGTTTTAAATCAGTAAAATCTATACAGTTAAAGTGTTATCTCACAGATGTTAATCACCCAACGAAGTCAGTGAGGTCAGAGTTTTACCTCAAAGATTCTCTTTTGTAAAAAATAAATCGTATTTCTGACATTTTTATATACACTTTCATAGCACAGACTTACAGACTTCCTGTGCTGTGCCCAGATATATATATATATTATTTTTTATGGCAGTACTTTTACTAATGCTTTTTAAAATCTTTAAATAATTTACAACATTAAAGAAAAGAGTTTCTAATTTCTCTTTAGTGTCCTATTCAGAGGTCGTCTGAATGTTGCTCTCCTCTGTCCAATGCAAACCACTGAAGCTCCATTCTAGCAGAATGACATGGAAACATATGTTTTAAGTGCCTGATTAAAGGCAGCTGTACAAAATACGTGGAAGTTTTTAAGATGAAGTGGCATGCATTGCTTTGCAGCATGGACCTATAAAAGCACCATATTTCTGCTTTTAAATGCCATGATATGGAGATCAGTTGATTCATATAATTGTTATATCTGCTTGGGGAATAAGAACGAAACAGGTGCATAAAAACAGAAGTTAGTGTTAGCATTGTAGACACAGCCTTCTTGAGGGTGCTGGACACCCTATAATAGGGACATAGCCCATCTTAGCCCATGTGGTCAATGGAGTGAGCTCTGATCAGACATGTGCTAGCACTCATAAATAGGGCTGAACTGTAACACACACTTACCAATGAGTTACAAAGGCAGACAGGTCTCCTGAGCTCAGATTTTTCTTCCAGCAGAAATGATCTGGCAAGTTTGTGAACTATTCCCCTGGTCCAGTTTGGCAACTGCATCTTCTACAAGAGCATGGGTTTTTTAATTGCACATCATGGCATATATTCATGGTTTCCTAACTTCTGTATTTGAGATTTCTGTATTTATTTTGTGGTTTTACCAAAATCCTGGTGTGGAAATAAGAAGATGTGACATCATATTTTTTTTCAGATTCTTGTGCTGAAATCTCTGCTACTCACATTTCAGAAGGGGAGTATAAAACAACCAACACTGTCATGGCTCACAGCAGTGCTGGCATGTTAAATAAACTTTAAGGTTAAGTTACTAAAGTTACTTACTAAAGTAATATTTTTTGTTAGAAAAAAAGTTTTTAAATCCCTTTTGAAGCCTTTCCTCAAGCTTTGTTGAACAGGTTACTTTTTCACCAATTTGAACAGTAGATACAGATGTGATAAAATTTTTTCGACATTGTTTCAAATCTGCATCTAAGTTCACACTCATGGTTAATGTATGTGTCTAACCACATACATAGAGCTGTTTCAGCTGTGGTGCATAGGGATGATTAAAACTATATCATTATATCTCTTTCTTTGATCACAAACTAGTGTAATGCATTATCTCGATTCTCACTAACTTCCAACTTTGATGTTATATTTAATAAAACATAATGCCGTGTTGAAGAATCCCTCAGGAAACTTTTTTTTTAATTATATATTTTTA
>JANHGL010021171.1:79223-210057 GCA_024611195.1 Ceyx melanurus
TATATATATATATTCCCTATAAAAGTTTTGCCACAGCATGTTTAATGTACAGCAAACAAAGATGGGGAAAAAATACCATTTTTCTCACTGCTGCTTTGTGTCCTTTAATTATATGCTCGGTAATAAATGGTCGTGCATTTGCAACAGCAGTCTGTGACAGAAGCAGACAGAAGCTGCTCTGTGTTGAAAGCAACAGCAATATAGAAAGCTGAAATGGAAAGAGGCTAAGGAGTTGATACATGCAAGAAGACCCTTGTAGAGGAGGAAAGTGGCAAGAGGAACGAAAGCTGCTCTGACAACAATGGACAAAACCAAGAATCATTTCAGCTGTTCTAGCACCATGGATAGAAGAGGACAAAAAGAGAAAAGAAATAATAGTCCTGGGAGAAGTCTCTGCTTATACCCTGAAAATTCTAGATTTGGCTGATGTAGATTATGCAAAAAAGCAGTCTCATCTCAGCACTCTACATTAGTGCAGGTTAATAAAAGGGAACTTGAAATGTATTCGTACTACTCACATGAGCATAACTCAGAAAGAAAAGCTGGTTGTGTGTGAAATCAAGTCCTGGCAGTAAAGGCTCTTCTTGTCCTCCCCTCTTTTCTGTAATCCATCTCCTGTATGCCTGATAAGAAAGATACTGTCTTTCAGCAACATGGTGCCTAACCAGAGCTTTTTATATTTTTATTTTTATTTTTTTTTTAATATTATATTTCAGATATTTTTCATCTACTTACCCTGAAAGCTTCTCGCAAACCTCCATTATCTGCGATGTTTTCTGCCAAAGTCTTCTTGCCTTTCACCTGGCAGTATGAAAGAACATTAGTCATTTGACCAGTTTCTGAACTTTCTTCTTAATCAACTTCAAGAACTGGGAAAATATAAAACAAGGTGAGAACAACCTCTGCCAATTGTAACCATCATATTTCTCGTTAAGAAAACTGAGTTTCCATGTAAAAACTGTCAGTAAACAATTCTCTGTGATGAGTTATCCTGGCTCTGCTCCTAGTACAAAATGTAGTACATGAAATGCACTCAAGAATCCAGGCCCTGATCTTTGATCTGAGCATCAATAATTTTCCCCTGAAGATTGTTTTTCTCTGACTACACGTGAAATCCAGTAGCCTCTTTCTCAAACTTTTATCTAAAAGGTTATATTTGTTTGTCTGCATAACTCAATATACTACTGGCATGTTAAAATAACTTTTAAGTATAACATAAAACAGTAATTAAAAATAACTGTCAGAGACAGAATTGAAATTTATAGTACATTCAGTGCTCTAAAAATATCTACAAAGGAGAGTCACATTGCTTTTCCCCAGTATTGATTCCAAGAGGGAAGGCAATAGCAACAAGAGTATATTGAAAGAAGCAGCACTACCTAAACTTTTTGAAAAAGACAGTCCCTTGGTATTACCAAGAGCAATATCATTATGAAAAAATCCTCTTTTCTACAAGTGCAGCATTATTGCTGATCATTCAGCCTACTAAGGTGTTAGTGTTATTACACTGTATTTATAATTAAGTAGTTTAACTCTCTACTTGTCTCTAATAAGCAAGGTAATTAAGCAGAGTTTAGAGCAGAGCTCTGAAGGTCAGTGCCTGCAGATCCTGAGACAGTAGGCTCTCCTATGTTGCAGGGATGAGTACTTAGGGGTTTGCATCAGGACTCACCTTAGTTTCTGGGGAAAATGGGAAGGGGGAAGAAGTAAAAGGATTTAGGGGATACCCAGGTACATATTCACAGTCCCACCATTCAGTACAGACAAACATCCAGACTGGACACAAGGCATCTTGTCCCAAGGGTGCAATAAAGGAGAAATGGGAGCCATAAAGGGAAGTGCAACCCTTTCCTACCAGCCCTCCCTTCCATCAAGAGGCTAGAGATAGAGGTGGGAGAAAGGTTTTTAGGAGAAAAGGTGCTGGACCACCAGAGAATATGCACCCCTGTTGCCTTATTTTTCTGTACTACCTACTCATATATTTTTCTTGCAGTGGTCTTGTGAAGTAGACTGATTCAGAACATAATATGAGAGTAACCTAACTCTGGTATTTGGGCCACAGGTCATTTTAATAAGTGGAAGAAGTCTTTCTGCTGATCTCAGGCAGCTCTGGGTCAGGTATATGAAACTACTCTGTGCAGACAGTTTGTGACAGGGCTCAGGGACCACGATAAGCCTTTTATTTGATCAGATGAGATGACTTTATGTGATTACTGCACTTTGAAGTTATTTCTATATCCACTTCTTCTTTCATTACACTTCTTTTCTAGAGATATTTTTATTGTAAAACAGATGAGTAAGTAGAAGAGTAAATAGATTTCTTGATCCATGAAAAATATACATGCAGGGGTAAAAAAACCTTCATTATATTGATGTAAATGACAGGAAAAAAAAAAAGTTCTTAGCATGCATAGCTCTTAATAAAAAAGGCTATAAAATACAGCAGAAAAGATGAAGATTCTTCTATCATCTAAAAAGTGCTTTAGGTTATCCCATGAAAAAATAAGGAAAAAGCCTTGTGGGTGACAAGGCTGTGGGTAACAGGATCTCTCTAATAAGCCCATCCACAGAAGGCAGTAACTACACGGGAGAGGAAATTTAGACCTACCCCATGTCAAGAGACACTGTCAAAGGTAAAGGGGTTGGTTGACAAAGCAGACGTCAGGAGAATAGAAAGTGGTCAGTCAGATTATTGAATAATGTTTTCATTACCTTAATTAAGTGGCATTTTTGGATTGCCAGTTTTTGTCATACAGTTACTCAGGAATTAGCCTGAGAATTTTTATTTGTAAAATACCTTATAAGAAGTACTTACAGTCTGAGTTGATGTACTTCAGACTGGACTATAAAATAGCTACATTATCTCTGAGACTAATATTAGATTTAATATCTGATACTTTGTTATCTCTGAGCCAGTGTAAAGTGTTAAAATTATTGCTAAGCATTCAATGTGACCTCTCTGTCCTTTAAAACCAATGATATGCTGTGTTTATTATTTTAAAATATAAGTAGGAGTGGTAGAATTGAGTTTATCCCAAAAAATAAGAATTTTAAAAATGTCCCAGACAATATCATTGGAATTTTAAGTATTGATTTCTGAAGTTTTGGGATTTATTCTATTTATCCTTCATTTGGACTCTTGCATGATGAGCACATTTTCAAGGATGCCAAGAGCTCTGATAGACAATGGGTCAGAAACTGTTCCCTTGCACTTACAAAAGGATTTCCCAATCCTTTTGTGTGAGCTACTACTATCATCCTCCCTTCATCTGAGATATAAAATGGGTCTGCGTACACCCATGAAGAAATAGCAAGAGTTGAATCTGAAATAAAGTAGGGTTTATGCATCCATTTTATAGCTGTAATAAATAACAGGTGGAATTGCTAAAGAAATATATAAAAACTGCTAGTATATTATTTTAAAAAGAGGGACTTCTGAGTTTTCATTACAGATTTCTTCTTCAAAAGATATTTAACATGCTCTTCTCACAGCAGTTAGACCAGCCTTGCTGAGTGGCTTCATTCTCTTCTTCTGATTCAAAAATGATGTGATGAGGAAAAGTGTTTAACCCTGCCACCAGGGTGTAGGTAGTCGTATTTAACTGGACTAATCGAATCTGACAGACAATTTTGATCATAATTACCCACTTCAAAAAAAATGATTTGTTGTGAGAAATGAAATTGGTAACCTAGTATCCCAATATGTTGGGACTTGTAGAAAGACAACTTTAAAAAAACCTCAAAACTCCTACGGCACCACTGCTTTCAATCACTGGTGTTTTACATACATGTAAGCCAGCTCTCTTCCAGTAGTAATTGCTGTATTGATTAATCATGCATTTTGTTTTCTCTTTAAATTTTTCTTCAGAGTCAGTTGTCCACCAAGGGTCTAAATTTCCATTTTTGTCATATTTCCGACCTTAAAAAAGACAGAAAACAAATGTTTTTGTAGCAGAACATTTTCTTAGATAAAGATTTCATACTTTTCCAGTTTTAAAATCTATCACCTGCTCTGAAATGAGAGCTGAATGTACTTATGAAGGTATGTGTTCAAAACGGGTAAGATCAGTAATCAAGATCTTGACGCCACTCAAGTCAGTAGTGAAAAGCTAGCTATTTATTGTCATAATTTCAGTTTACATTAAAAAAATAGTAATGCATTCTCCAGGCTAATGGTAAGAGCAGCTCCTCATGGCAGATATAGCCCTAAATCCCTGCTCCATTTCATTTGCAGGAGATTATCTAATCTCCATCATATCTCCAGCCAGTCATACAGAAGACACATTAGGACTTATTTTGATAGCAGGATTACCTGCCTATGTGGATGCAGCCTTGCTCTGTGATTTGCTTGTTCATTACAACTGCAGGAAAGACAGGCAGGGAGCAACCAGCAGAGATGGTACCAAGTGCTGAAGATGTTTGCTTCTTTATTTTTTCCCCATGTTTGTCTTGTTCAAATTGACAAATTCCCTATAAATTGATTTATTTATTCATTTGGAAGGTAAGAGCCTGGGCAATAGACAGTATTCAGTTTAGGAAATCAAGTATTCAATTCTTTTTGAACTGCCTGGAATTATGAGATTAGATGGACATGGCTGGACAGGATGGAGATTAGATACTCTCCTACAAATAAAATGGGAGTTTGTGAAGAAACATTTCTTCATTCTAGAGTGTTTGCTGACACAAACTGTTGCAGAGCAGTGCCAACAGGATATGAGGCTTTCCTTTTATTTTTTAAAGGGTATTCAAAGTAACACAACATAGGCAACCTAATTTACTTAGGCAGTGAGCTAGAAGCCTGTTTTTCCTTAAAATCCCTGTATTTTCAGTGGAAAGAGGTTTCTCTAGACAGTGAGTCAGAGCAGGTTGTCAGTCAGACACTCTGAATTGTTCCCTGGAGGAGGATGTTCATGTTTCTCTCTCTCTCTCCACTCTCCTGCTGCCTCTCTGTCTCAGAATCCTGATTTTAAAACACACTTTATTGAAAGAGTCAAAGTTAGATGGTGGTAATGCCCTACTCCACACAGTGTTTTGGGAGAGTTGATTTGACATTTTCAGACCATTTATTTTTTTCTCTCTCTCTTTTTAAAAAATATTTTGCAATACATTTTCTGTTCCACTTTTGTTCCAGGGTTGTATTTTAATATTTGTACCTAATTTAAAAAAAACAAAAACTTAAAAGTTTTCTTGGAAGTAACTTTTATCTATCAGAATTTATCCCTTTACCCTTCCCATTCAGTCCCGTCAGGACTTTCTTAATCTGCTGCAGATTTAGTTTCCATTGAAAGTAAATGGAAAAGGTCAAATTTATGGCATTCCTTACCAAACATAATCTGTTTCAGACAAGCAAGACTGCATGTAAGAAATGTTAAAAGGCAGCTTTTTATTATTTTTCACACATCGTTGCTGAAGAAAACAATTCAACAAAACTAAAGCATATACAAATCAGCTTTCTAATCTGTCAACTCTGTAAAAAAACCCAAACAAACAAACACACACAAAAAAAAACCAAACAAAAAAACCCCCCAAAAATAAACAAAAAGCTCCCAAATAAAACCCTTAATTTTCAACATATCAACAAATACTTACCATTGCTATCAAATCCGTGAGTAAACTCATGGCCAACAATTACTCCTATGGCACCATAGCTTAATGACCTGTAACAAAAAGAAGCAGTCTCCTCAGCAAATGTCAACTTTCATGAACATTACAGGACAGAAAGCCAGATAAAAGATCATAATTTATTAAAACTGGAGAGTGAATGTGTTTAAAATCTATAGCGTCACAAGTCTGGCTTAATGTGTTGTGGAAATTTTGAATGTTAAACTCTTACTTGTTTAAAAACAACCTTTAGGAAAACTTTAAAAAGCATGATGATGGTACACTTTTTATCAAATCCCTTATTATCTTCCTGTGAGCTCCAAAATGTCTCCTTCAGCTGCATTGTGTATATTCTAACAGAACAGGACAATGCTATAGGTGAAATTATTCTCTTTGTGTCATCCTGCAAAGAGAATAGATCAAAGGCTGCAATGGGCTTCCATAATGTCACCTCCAATCATTCTTTGCTGGCATGCAACAAACGGACTTGCAAATGACTGACTCTGGTTTGTAAAACATTAAACAGATCTCCCTTCAGTTCTTGAGACAGTTTATAAAATTTCCTCCCTCCAGTACAGGAATGATCTACATGATCTTCAGTCTGGAGAAACAGAATAAAAAGAAATATTTTGTAGTCCTGATTGACAAGTAATTATATTTTTCCTGTGATAGTCAAATAAATATACATCTAGGAGACATAAGGATGAAAGAGGGAAAAGTTAAGGGCTTTTTTAATGTCAAATGCAATGGATAGCACTGGGGGAAGGAGATCTAATAAATGAATCTTTCATTTGTTAAGTGGTTTGTGATTCTAATTATTTCATTTATTGAGATTCCATACTTCAAAGCAGCTTATAGTATTTCTAACACATTGTATTGAAATAGGAGAAAGACAGAGGGTTTTCAAGTAACATGTTATTACTGGACCTAATGATCCATAGCACACTAATTGCTCATCTCAGTCATGCTCAGAAAGTATTATATCATTTAATTTCCCCTGCTCCCATGACGATTCTTCACTTTGGTTTTTTCCTTTCCTGAGAGGTAATTTGCATATGATAAAATCTTCCCTAGCGTTTTGGATTTTTTTTTTTCCCTATAGCAAACCTTCACTTAAAAATGCTGGGTAAAATTATACATTTCAACAATGAAAATATAATCCTTTTGTGTGACAAATTTGTAATCTTGGGAAGCACACACACATAATTACCCATACTAAATGTACTATAGTAGGCTTGTTTTCCACATCTAAAGTAAAGCCGTTACACAGGATCTTTTGCAGATGGAGAAGTACAAGAAAGTCATGAAACATGTAAGACACCAAGAAGACCCAATAAGTTCTATTACTAAGTACAATTTATTTTTCTTCTAAGGTTCTTAGTCACCACAAGTGACAGGGACAAAGGACAGCCTTGTGCCAAAGCACTCCTAGGGCTTTCCCCAGCTCCCAAAGATGAAATGAAGTTTGGCCTTTGTTTCTGTGAAACCCCTTCAGCATTTTTTCTAGCTCCAAAACACTGTTGTTAGACTTCCCCATCTCTGTTCATGCTCTTCACTTCTGGGGCACAGCTGGACAGAGATGGAGGGGATTAGGTGCAACCCAACAGGTATATTAAAGAGGTACTTTCAGGGACTGGGGAGGCTTAGAGGACCGTAAGGAATTTACCAACTCAGGTAGTCTGAAGTCTCTATTTCCATATATCTGGCACTGAAGACTCATAGCTATGAATGATGGCATTTGAATGGTATTTTCTTTAATTTAAAGAGATGTAAAGAGAAAACTTTCCTCTATACAAACAGATTAAACTGTTTTGGTTATGATGGAACTGGACAATAAAACACCAGTAAATGTTAAATATTTGCTAAATCAGTTTTCCAGGAAGTGCTTATGACTTTATGATGGTTTTTCTGTTCCAGAGCCATGTTTCTTTTAACCAGACAGAAAAGAGATTCAGAATATTTCAAGGACAAATGCAATCTGTTGTCTGATATAAAAAAGCTACATTTGTTTACTAAATTTCATTTTGATATGTACTCAAGCAAAACCAATTTAAGCTAAGGTAACCTTTAAAGAAATGAGCAAAGTATAATTCTTTGAAAGAACAACAATTTTATTGCTATGGCAGAAGGTCAGGATACAAAGAAATCTCTTCAAAAAAGAAAGCTGGAAACAGGTCTGCAATAAACACCACAGAAAAAAAAAAGTTCACCTTAAGAAGAGAGGACTTTCTTCTATCACCAATACCACTTAGAAAGTCACTTGGCTCATAAGAATTCTCTTTGAATGCAAATTCATTTGTTCCTAAATTGAATGTGTTTGTCTGCATATAATGCCAAATTTCCTGTTTACAAGGACACATTTAGATTAGAAGATGGTAAATCCAAATATTCTTAAAGTTTAATTTTTTTTTAACAAGGATTTATTAAGGATATAATTCTGGATATTTCACTGGTAACTGACTTTATGTAACTGCAAAATAACTTTCAGAGACTGCAATCAGCAAGTTTTCACAGTCTTAACCTGCCCTAAAATAGGAAGTTCTTGAACTGCACACAAGCAGTGATTTTTCAGAATTAAATATGTGATCTATAATTAGTCTTCCTCAGCTATGGCAGCACATAGGCCTGCTCAGGCAATCACTTATGCACATGGAGACATTTTCAGGCACCTCAACAGGCACACGTGAAGGCCCATTGTTAATCTTTTATATTAGCAGAAAGTGAGAAATAAACTGATAATGGCTTCTCAGTGTATTCACTTCTGTTCAGGAAGTGTTAGTTATCTGATTTACAATTCCTTTTAATACCTGCCATGTGTATGCTATAGCATCAACATACTTATACTCAGGTGCACTTATTTAGCAATTCCTGTGAGAAATCAGTCATCAGTTTAAGACAATAGCAACATATACAGCTCCCAAAGGCAACCAAAGTTACTGTGCAAAGCGGCAGTTTTCAAAGCCTGTTTTTTCAATATTAAAAGCAGATCACAGCAGGGAAAAACACAGAACCCAAGGGCCAAGCTTTCACTACAAGACAACACAGTATTAATCCTGTGCACTACCTTTGGTCATCTTCAGCAGTGTAATGTTGTTCTCTAGGTCCTCTCCTTTGTTTTTATGTATTTTAATACCTTTCCCTAATTATCAGGTGTATGAGGTTCCCTGATGCAGTACTTACCTGGGATACTCTGTTCCCCAAAAGAAAGGCTTTTGCAATTCTCCTGCTGGGAATCCTGCAATAGTAAAAAACAGTAATAGTAAGGTCTCTAGTTCAATACATCTGAGTAACAAGGCCCAAGGGTTTGGTTTTTATGGCCCAAGGGTTTGGTTTTTATGGCCTTTTTGGTTTTGTTTCTGAAGGTTTTGCCAGAAGAGCTTTCACTCAGGTGGTAGTTTCAGAATCCAGTAGAGAGAATCTTTGACAAGAAACAGAGATCCTCCCTCCTCAGTGCACTGAAAGAACTTTATTTTCCTCCATGGCTACACGTGTCTGTGTGTGTAAGTGGTTCTGTGAAAAAGCACCTGGTGTTTCCCATTAAGAAAATTATTGGATTGCCCTCAGACATACTGACAGATCAACAGACAATATATAGGTAAAATTCAACAAGAATTTGGGAAGTGTTAGCTTAGTGAGGCTTCAGAGCAGCAAGACACATGTGAAAGTTACAAAATGTAAGCTTAATTCTTATATAGTTTATGCAAATCAAAGGTAAATTAACATACTTAGGCACTTCATTACAGGAGAGCTGTAGACTATTAAGACTTCAGAATCAGTCTAGCTGCAGGAATTACCTGGTTGTTTCTGGAAGCCTAACTAGTTACCACACACCTGTCAACGGAAACAATTTACTCAGTAATGATCTACTGATGTTGCACATAGGAACCAAAATTGTTTGGGGTTTTTTTTACATATCTAGTGTTGAAAGTGATTCTTGGGCAACTAGTAAAGAAAAGGTGTCCAGTTCTCCAGAGATTAGTAGTACTAAATGAAGGAGGGTACTTGTCCAATATTACAATGCTACAAAGAACAAATATGGAGCTGGCAATCATCCTTGGAGGGAACAAGGATAACAATGTCCTATACCTAGAATCTCCTTGAAATTATAACAGGAGATAGATCCCCTGGCAGTTTCTTATTCTGTGCTATTTTGAATACCCCAATTTAGATGATTCCCTTGTGAAGGCTGTTTCTTGCTTGCTTGACATATTATACCTAAAGGAATTAATGACAAAACTCAGGGAGCTCATAGTAGGCTGTAGAAGCAATAAGTGTTAATGGGATTATTTGTATGCCACTGGAGTTAGGCAAGCAGAGGACTGATCTGGAGAAGTAAGTCAGCCCAACTTCAGAGAATTTAACATCTTAAGAAATGCATACAGACACTGGGAATGTACTTTAAACTAAAACATCACCATAAATTTAGCCTATAATGCATCTTTTCATGCTTTCTCCCTCTATACAACCTGAAAATCCTTAAGGGGCTGAAAGCCTCTCTCTTCATACACTATTGTTAGTAAAGGCTCAGAGCCTACACCAAGGGTCATTACTCACCAACAATACAGAGAAATAAAACTCTGTTGACTTATTTCAGACCCCACACAAATCTATCCACCATAGATGATGAGCAGCCTTGATCATCTCTGTTACAAGGAAAGGCTGAGAGACTTGGGGCTATTTAACCTGGAGAAAACTAGAGGGGATCTCATCAATGCTTATAAACATATAAAGGGCAGGTGCCAAAGGATGGGGCCAGACTTTTATTTCAGTGTTGTCCACAAACAGGACAATGGGCACAAACTGGAACACACAAAGTTCCATCTTAACATGATGAAAAAAATTCTTCGCTTTGAGGGTGATGAAGCTCTGAAACAGGCTGCATAGAGAGGCTGTGGAGACTTGTTCTCTTAAGATATTCGAAACCCACCTGGACACAATTCTGTGCAACCTGCTCTAGGTGAATCTGCTTTAGAAGGGGGATTGGACCCTGGATCCTCCTGCTTGAAGATAGGAGTGACATTTGCTTTCTTTGAGTTCTCAGAAATCTCCCCCATTCACCACAGTCTTTGAAAGATAATCAAGAGTGGCCTCACAATGACATCAGCCAACGCCTTCAGCATTCATGAAGGTGTTGGTGCACCCCGTCAGAGCCCCGTGGACTTGAGTCTACCCTAACCTTCTCCTCCTCCACTGAGGGCACCTCTCCTTGCTCTAGACTTTCCCTCTGGTCTCAAGGGCCTGGAATTCCTGAAAGCGAGACTTACCAGTAAAGACTGAGGCAATGAAGGCATTTAGTATCTCAGCCTTTTCCATGTGTCACCAGGACCCCTGCCCAGTGGGACCACATCTTCCCTAGACTATCTTCTGTTGCTGATACACCTGCAGAAATATTTCTTGTTGCCCATCACATACTACACAAGATTCATCTCCAGATAAGATTTCCTGACTCCTCTGTCTGGACCTTTAGACAGTGTCTACTGAATTTTCCTCTTGCTCACTTTACTGCTCTGTAACACAGGGACATCTGAAGCAGTGGAGTATAGCTGACTTACTTCAAATATTTCACTCTGAATTTATACTGATCTTGAAGCTCTGACAGCACTCTTGATGTGCACAGGACTACTTTTTAGTTGAATGAAGGTATCTAGCTTCATTTTATCCATTATATAAATGTCAGCCTCCCCCTGCAGCAAGGTACTAAAAAAGCTTGTTAAAATCTATTTCAGGTGGGGTTTTTTTTCTCTTTCTTTCTCTCTTCCCCCCTCCTCCCCCCCAGTTTCACAGGGGCTTTACTGCCATTAATGAATCAATTACCAGCTAATACTCTGATGGTATTATTATACACATTTTTCAGATGAACAGCCTGGGACTTAGTGTAATGTTTTTACTTCATCAAGGAGACACAAGCAATCACATTTCATCTGGTAGTTCATTGGAACATGCAGACTAGTAATGGATGAAGTAAACTAAAAACACATGAGATGGTTCACCAAATCCTGAGATATTTGGAGTTGAAATTGAAGTACAGTTCAGTTACATGATTCAGTTCTATTGCATGATATTATTAACTGAGCATGACAAAATCTAGTAAAGCCTTATTTCAAGTTAGTGCATCTACAATTTCCAATAATTAATTGGTTTGTTTAAAGCAAACTTTTGACAAGCTAGTGAACCCAGTATGTAAATAATGGATATGGGCGACAGCTGTGCTAAATTGTGTGCTATACAGGGTACTCATGCTGATTGTTTTACTGGCAATTCTCAGATGTGTTTAAAAGCTGCAATTGTCATTGAATGAATTCAGATTGAGAGTTTTAAGGGGATAAAATACAAGCAGAAGACTAACTGCTGGTCAGTAAACAAAGGAGCTTGAATTCACATAAAGAATTAAGCATGAAGACAACTAGGGTGTTATCTAAATCCAGTGCAAAGAACAGGATGCATTTGTTTAAAATGGTTCCACAGACTTCTCTTTGGACAACTGAATCTCTTCCTAGTGTCTTTTCAGATTATTTTGCATGTCCTGCTTGGGCTCTAGCTGCCAGTCTCGATATGCAAGGGTCTTCTGAGAGTTCTCTCTCAGATATGCCAGACATGACAAAGCATTTCAGATGCTGTAGAGCATCCCAGAAAGCTTTGAGCACCTATATATAGGTGATTATGATCAAACTCTATAACATAACATAGACCTAAAATCTACACTTAATTTCACATTTTATCCCATGGACAGAGCAAATAGAAAACATAAATTATGTAAAGCACAGCAACTGTTCCATGTTATGCTTAACTTTCTGAGGAGTAGTGAATAAATTCATTAACAGACAAAGAGAAGTGATGGTCTTAAAGCAGATGACTCAGCAGCCTCTGGTTTAATTCTTGGCTCTGTTACTGCTTCACCTGACAAGATGATCTTTGCTGGTCATGATTGCATGCATTGCTTGCATTTTCCAATCTCAGGGGGTCAACATGAGATAGTTTGTGAGGGGCCAAGGAATACTGTGTTCTAAGAGACTAGGAAAACTGTGAAAACACCTGTTTTTACAAGAAATTTAAATCTTTATTTTCTAAAGGAAAAAATTATCTTTCCCAGAAAATAAAGAAGAAAAAACCCAAATTTTCTTATTTTATGCATTTATGTAAAAGAATGTTAGGAAAAACAAATAAAGAATGGGTCTAAGTATCATGCATCATCTCACCTGTGACAATAGTTAAACAAAAGAGAATACTGATCATTAATAAATAAGGGAAATTGAAAGCAAGGGCTCACTTAAGAACACTTATAATGTACTTAATAAGAGGGCTCAGAAAGCATTCAGCCCAAGTCTGTTATGTTCATTAACCTCCTGGAAACTAAATGACACCCTTGAAACTACTTCATCAATAACCTTTCAATTAGTCTAGTTCTTAAGGGAAGAGAAATTGTCCCTACATGCTGTCCTCTCTTCCTCCCTGGCCACAGCAGCATGTTCTGTTTGATGGCAGTTCCCCGGCTTCTGGCAAGATAAGAGTTCTCCCTTGCAACTTGCTCATCAGCAATATCTGCATGCCACTGTCTATACAGATGACACTTATTGGGTCATCTGTGGTTTTCACTATGGATGCTAATTCAACATAATTTTAAAATTCTGATTTAGATTATATCTCCTTCCTGTAACATTTAATGTAGCCACTCTCTAAAGAGACCTCTTGACTTTCACTAGAGAACTGCAGTACAAGCACAAATTACTTAGAAGGAGCATGGGTATAAACTTAGAGAGATAATCACAGTAGTTAATTATCCAATACATCTGCTTAAGCTTCATGAGCGTGTTGCTTATATTTGCCTCAGTTCACTCTAAATATCCCTCTCATTACCATTCTCAACCCATAAAATTAACTTTTAAAATATATATATATATGCGCTAGAGGTATACATATTTACACTTGGAAAGAAAATTAAATGCACCAAATGTCTAATAAGCAGTTCCCTTCTATCCTTAACATAAACAAGGACCAGTATTATAGTGCTGTAATATAATACAGACTTTTCTTCAAAGTATGCTGGCATATTTTGATCAATACCTGTATCTGTTTTCAGCACATATTTGTTGGCTGATCTAGAGTTCATTGAAACAAAGAAAGCCTTTTAGAAAGTGTTTTCATTTTCCAGTGATGATAATTAAAAAGGTAGCATTCATGTTGCTTAGATTATATGAAGTGTTCTTAGATACCTTTTTAGAATCTAATGGTAATGGCAGGTACCTATTGTCCTTGTCCTCTACAACTGAGGAAAAAAATGACAAGAATATGCAAAGAGGATTGAAAAATGATTGAAACTAGGACTGAAAAAAATATTAACAACCATTATAAATGTGAATGGTTGTTAATATAGGACACTTTACATTATTGGTAAAGAGGAAATAAATAAATAGACTTCGTGTAAAGTGATTAGGAGCAAACTTGTATTATACTCATTAAAAAGAACATTAGGACTAAACTGTATAAATTATACGTACTTTTTTTTTTTTTTGACTCTGCTCTTTGCAGCACATCTTACCTTGACATATCTACTTATTTCTCCTTTGGAGATATTAAAAGAATTATCAATAGTTTAGTAAGGAAAATGGAAAGAAGCAAGAGCAAAGATAATGATGTTTGCACCAAAATGCATCACATTTTCTTACAGTCTACTGCATATGCAAGTTTTGCTGTATTCTAATGATTTTTTTTTTTTGTCTAGTTTCTACTCGATTAATTACTTTTAGTGAAGAAAGACCTTTTCTTTCAGATAACTGAGTAGTCAAGTTAGAAATACTAACAGCTTGCCAAGGAAGGAAAATTGTCTGGACTTGTATGGAGATCGCAGTAATTTCTTCTTTAAAGCTTATGTCAGTGATACAAACTACAGAGGCAGAAGAATTTCTAATCCTACCATCGGGGGGGTATCAGAGACCTCCCTGTGCTCTGAGCACAGAAAGCAAAAGCATCTTATTAAAGTTCAAAAAGTGTTGGAAGTCTCCACATTCTCCTACCCTTCTGCAGGTAACTAATGATAGCTCCTTTTCAAAATCTATAATTCAAGGCACTGGTGTTGTTTTTTCCTCTAAACTGTTTCACAAAGACTTCAGACTAATCAAGTTTGAAGTTGCCCTGTTGATAACATCATACAGTACATTTCCATTTCCAACCTGAACAGTCTTAATTTTTAGAATCAACTTTGGAACCAAGTATTTTCCAGTTAATGTAGAAGCTGCTTTCCAGAAATTATTTCTACTATGCATTTTAAAATTCTCATTTGTCAACTTCTCCTTCATAATAAACTCATTTACCAAGAGCAAAAATAGATGAGCCTTGAACACTCTAAAATCCAGTTTGCTTATTGAAGGCCAAGGGCACTCAAGCAGAAAAATCTGCTTGAATAAGAATTGTGAAGAGCCTACCTGGTTCATTTTCTTATTTCTAGCACTGATCAGTAGCAGATGTGTAGGGAAAGAGCATCAGGCACCTATCTGTGAGGTAATTATTCTACTAGTATATCTTCCTACTTTCCAGCAATCAGTAGTAGAGGAACCTGTCCTTCTGTACTGAGTTGATATGTGTCTGTTCTTTTATTCAAAACAGAACATCCTCTTTTTCTGATCATCTGCTAATAGTGACCAGCACAGATCCTTGTAACACAACCCTCCAACTATTTTGAAGCAAGTAATTTGTTCCTACCTCCTTTTCTTATCTCTAATTAGAATGAATTAGAATGAAAAATTAATTTATGAAAGGACCTTCTTTCTTGTCCCATGACAACTTCCAGCTAATAGCACTGGGGAAGAACCTCATCAAAAGCAATCTATGGAAGTAAACATAGTATATCAATCATACTTACTTGCTTTCTGAATTTCAAAAAAATCTTAATAGATTAAGAAAGCATTCTGTTTTTCTAAAATAAAAAGCAAAAAAATAAGTCAAACTGACTCTTCCCCATTATTTATGCTTATTCATTCTCTTATACTCATTTATGTTGTGGTCATGCCCAGAAGTCTTCATACAGGGGCTAGATTAGCTTTTTATGCAGACCCCTCTGGATTCTCTTTTGAATAAAAAAAAGGATTTGATCCTTGCCACACCTATTCTTCCTGTGCTTAGGCCAGTATAAGTGATAAGCTATACATCACAGGTGGTTGTTTAGCAATCTCTTGTCTAAATTCCTTTGAAATACCTGGGAGAATATTATCAGGTCCTTATTTTGTCACAGATCACCTTATGAATTTCTTCTAAAGTACTTTCTACTGTCATTAATTTTCAAACACTTCCTGAGACTTACCTCCCCTAAGAAAAAGCTCCAGGATAAGAACTTTCCAAAACTCTTCCAATATAAAGAGTTATCTTATTTTTATGCCTTAGAGATTCTCCTCTTTCAGTATATTTGAAGAAGGTTTTATTAGTAATACTTATGCTCTTAGTTGGTCCTCAAAAATCTTTGTGGGCTTGCTATAACACAACTGTATGATTAACTTGATAGAGTTCATATATATTTCTTATTCTCAAATGACTATCATTTGTAGAACTTTTCTTCTGTTGTTTAACTAGACCTTTAAAAAGGCCACAGTTTTCGTAGCATATCACAGCCCCTACAGAACTTTGTATGGATTGCTACAAAAAACACAGCTACAAAGCAATAAGGTAATGACTGCTGAGTGAGAGATTTGGCCAGTAGATGCATCACCCCATACAAGTATGCATAGGCTTACAAGCTTCAGAGTCTCACAGTATTTCTTTCTCAGCAGTGTTAATGGGAACTTGGAAGTGATGTGTCAAATATTTGCCAGCAGCTTCAGAGCTGAGCATGTTCCTCCCACATTTTACGGGACCTTCTTCCCTGCAAATGACACCAGCTCTGGAAATCATACAATTTCTGAAACAAGTGGAGGATTATTTTTACTGTGCCTTTCTTTGAATCTTCCCTCCTATTGCACAACATTTGCATCTCTTTCTCAGGTAGGAGAGGCCTTTGTTCAGAAAACAAAACATATACAACCGAAATCCTCTTCCTCTCAGGAACAGGCCTACAAGGACAGTGAGCAGCAGTATCCAAACTTCAAGGTCAGGTGCCAGCAGTACAAGGTCAGCAGTTATGATAGAAAATACAATTGCCTCTACACCCATGACTGATTGGTTACGTTTGACAGCTCTCTGCTCCGTGACACCATTAGACACACCAAGTGTGAAATTTAGCTTCAGTGACTCCAGCCTCTCATTACAGCTTTCTCTAATATGCCACAGCAGAAAGGCTGAGAGAGCTGAACACTGCTGAAACTTGAAAGGAGCCAATACTAAAGAAGACATAACAGCAGTGGTTCTCATTTTACACTGACTGGGCTTTCTCTCTGTTCATACAATATATCTGAAGTGGCAGTGGTGGACAAGGCTTAGCTCAGCAGGAACAGCAATTGTCATACTTCACAGATACCTCAGAGTTATGATCAGCTCAGGGAAGTCTACCTCAAGTGCTCCTTCATATATATATATAAAAAAAGTGGCTGCTTTATGGTGGCAGCTCTCTAATTAAGGTAGAACTGTCTAGGCCTAGGACTATCTTTACTCAGAAGACCTGCCTGATTATATAAGCTCACTGAAATAAAAAAGAATTTTACTGAGTGGTTTGAGGCAAAAATTGTTTACAGAAATCAGTAGAAGTAGATACCAGCAGACATAGTTTGCTAGTCCTCTGATGTAACCTCCTCAGTGTGGTATACCAATTTTGTACTTTTCAAAAACTATTTTGTGTGACAAAGAGATTCAGGAGAAAAAGGGAGAGTCACTCAGCAATTTTTGACATGCTTCTCTTTAGGGATTGAGACCACAGAGATCATGGCAGCCACCTTACAAACCCTGATAGTGCAGAAGTAGGCTGATTTCACTTGCAAGGCTAATAGAAGTGTCAGGTACTGGTAATAGACTGGTGGTAATAGACTGGTATAGACTTCTAAAGCCAGTTAGGAATTTTTCTATGCAAAGTCCCATTAAAGCAAATGGAAGTGAACTTTCTGATCCATACATATTTTTTAAAAACTCAGGTCTTCTACCTCCTTTGTTTCCAAACCAGGATTTATGCACTATAAAAGCAGCCAGTAACTAAAGTCAGTGTAAGATAGGTGGTACTGTTCATACAACAATGTTATCCAGCTACACAAACAAGAATTTTAAGTTACCTACAGATAACATTGAACAAATCTGCTGGACATCACTTAGGTTTTCTGGTCTACATCACAGTCTCCTCTAGTCATGTTTATTGCTATATATTTAGTAATACTAGAGAAGTGAGTTGTTACCACTTAAAGAGTTACTATATATTTATGGAGGTATGTGTATACATTTTTATTTTTATTTTTTTTTTACGAAAAGAGAAGGTAGAAACATAAAGCTTTAACAAAAGTGATTTAAGCTAACATTTGCAATGGACAGAGTACACACAATAGCCATCACTGCAACTCAGCTGACATGGTGAAACTCATTAAGCAATGCTAATTCAAATTTGTGGGACACCTTGGTTTTTCAGAGCTATCTTCTCACTTAAGATGTCTCACAGGTGAATTACCAGGTTTGAGCTTTTAATTTTCAATCACAAACACTGTACACAGATATTATCTCAAGCTTTATACATACATTTCCCAAACAGTGTATAAGAGGGCACAGAAGTCAGATACTCACTGATCTGGTTGGTAGATGCACTATAAAAAGCATTTACAGTAGTTGGGCTTGTAAACCACCTGTAGTAGGAGCAAAAGAAATTGGCTGTCAGTAGATTTACACATCTTTATGAACAGAATGTGCAAAAATAAAAAGTTAACTCAGTGGAAGGAAGCAAAAATGTCAAAGACCTAGGATACATTAAAGCGTAAGTAGTCCTCCATTTCAATACATGCTACCTACACTTTCTATAACCTTTACATCTACTATTTAATGGCTTTAAGTGCATATGTTCAATGAATGTTCGACAGGAATGACTGTCAATCTTCCTACTACCTAATGTGTTTTATTTCTAAGTGACTGTTGTGAGGTCCATTGTGAGGTCTGCCATGTAAATGCACTGAAGTTCACCCACCAGAGGCTGTGACACTAAGCAGCTCTGAAAGCCTTGTCTTTCAGCCATGTGAAATTAGAGGAGAGTATTTTGAAATGAGTGAAGTTACTTTAGACACTTTGCTGAAAAACTACTTGAATAAGGATGATGTCAGAAAGATGGGCAAGTGCTTTCTGGAAACCTAAAGTAAAAATAAACTGCTTCACATTCTGTACCCTAAACAATGAGCATGGCCATCAGTTTGTTCATAAACAAATGGATCTCTTGCAAGGCAAAGCAAATTTAAAAAGGAATATTAACATTCCTTCCCATAGATTTCTCACACGTACTGGAGGGAAACATTGAATAGAAAATAGGATTTATGAATCTCTTTAACTTAAGATCTTATATTGGCAGTGGTTTCACCCACATAAGTGGAAAATCTCAACTAGCTTCAGCAAGATCCAGATCTGCTCAGATGGAACCCTTAGTTCATCAAGTACAAGATTTCATTATATGATGAGGGAAGAAATGAAATGAAAGAAAAGTAATAAATATGGTAAGAATTAGTGGTTAATGAATAATAAATTAGAAGCAGCTCTAGTAAATGTCCAAACAGAAACATTAATTACTTCAGCCATGCATTACTTGGAAGTTTCGTAAAGACAGATGGAATACAATAAAATTGCTTTGGAAAATTTCTTTTAAAGCAAAGGCATGGGAGGTGCAAAACAAAGAGTATGACAAAGATCTATCAAAAAATGGAAAATTTGTGATGTCAGTAACATTTACATACATGTCCTATGCTTTAAAATAACATTATCAAATTAATGAGTTATTTTCAGATCCTGAATGTTTTTCTGGCAGTTGATGTCCTTATGTAAACTGTGCAACAAATGGGAGAGTTTTAGAATGGCAGCATTTTATCTTTATAAATAGATGTATCTGCTTCTTCCATCTTCAAGTAGCTTCTTTTACAATGCAGCAGTTAGAAAAATTAACCAATGAATGCAAAGGGTGATATCATGTAAATGTGTTAACCATGCATCACATAATAGGCTCTAATTGCTGCAGATAACTCTTCCTATTTTTTTTTTTTTACTAGGGGATTCTGAAGGGAAAAAGCAGGAGGAGGTTGTTTTCTGGTGTGTTTTCTGTTTCCTCTGTAATAAAGAGATTCAGTGTTAGGGGTAATGTAGTGAGATAATTGAAAATTGTAGAAAGAATGCTTATGGTGAGGGGATAAAGAAAAAAATAAGGGGGTTTAATTAAGTACATTTTATATTCATGTTTGTTCACAGCAGTAGTCAGCTGAACTGTTTTGAAGGATGCAAGCCAGACACTTGTGTAGTGGGACTTGCTTTCTAGGCTTAGCAGTATCTCTGGAGGACTCTATCCTTCTTTGTCTAGGAGAGTACCCATCTGAAGCACTCAATGTTTTAATTAAGATTTTATTCTAAGTTTGAAAAATGACACAAAGTGGTGTGACTTCCACCTCACCCAGTTGGCTTGTTTTACTTAACTGGCCTTTCTGGTCTCTTGAACAGCAACTTTTAAGCATGAAAAAGGTTTCTAGGACAACAAACATCCCCATTTTTCAAATCCTTCGAGAGATTGTCTACAGAGCTTCACATTTCCTGTCACAGGATCAAGGGCCTGAGACAGATAACAGATACTTCATAACACACTAATATGCTTTGCCTCTCTCCCCATCCTCTTTGCTGCTGCAGCCCCAGGGACTCTCCATCTAGTTCAAGTTAGGAACGACCACAAGCAGTGGTTAAAGAGCTCTTCACTGACAAGTGACATCTCTCTAATAGTACAAGTTTGCACTGTCTTTATTGAGTGAGAAGCTAACTCTTGATGCATGTACTTACCACCACAGGAACAAGTCATTCCGCCAGAGAACAACTGCAAATGCTGTTGCCATTTGGTCTGCAGCTACCTGGTGAGGGCCATCACACCACTACTGGCCGTGCTTTCATGCCTATATATATAACTATGATATCATAGACTTGTAGCTTGTAGACTAGCAACCAAGACTTACCACAACATCCCCATTTTAAGACTGCTTCTTTCTTCACAATTGACCACTGCAATAACAGAGCCCATCTTGTGTCCTGAGCTTAGACTGAGACAAAGGTTGGACTTGATAACCCTGGAGTTCTTTTCACCTCCCTCTGCTATATGTCATGTCTCACCTGGGTTATTGTAAATATCTTAATGCCCAGTCCCCTTCCTCCACACTCACCCCTTTCAGCCTCACCTCCTCCATTAAGCTCTCTTGATCTACCCTGCGCTGATTGTGCATCATAACCCTCAGCTCCTGTCATAAACCCCTTTTGTGTCTGTCTCTCCTGATACCTGAGCCAGGTATCTTTTCTCTTGTTTGATAGAGCCAGCTGTGAAGATGACAGTCATCTCCCCAGCCAGCTGTTAGGATCACAGCTGTTATCACAAGCTGCTGTTGAGGACAGTGAGTTGCACCTCCAGCATCTGCAGTGTCCAGAGCATCTGCAGTGCCTGACCTTTGGGACTGGCAGAGCAGGCAGCTCTGGCACACTGATGCCTTGTCACAGCTTTTTGGTACCAATTTTTGCCAAGTATGTCCCCCCATCCATGAACTGAGCAAAGCCTCGCCTGACTCCCTCCATGTTCCTTTTTTTCCCACAAGGCAAATAAAAGCTCTGGAGGGAGGGAGCAGAATAAGGGGTAAATAATTTTGATAATTACTCCTGCTTTGGGGGATTTTTCTTCCTCTTTTTAGATTACATGACTGTTGAATTTCCAGGATACCTTATTTCCACTTTGATATCCACATTCCCCCATGCTTTATCAAACCTTTATATTGTATCTCCCAGCTCCTCTGTCTGACCTTTGATGGTGTGTCCCCGATGCTTTGAGTGAACCACCATTTTGATTTTCCATTTAATTGACCTATGCTGAGGAAAGTCAGTCCAATTTGAAATAATGTTGAGAAATCTGAAATGTTTGCTAAATGAATATAGGGGTTTCCCCCTTTGAGGTATTACTTTACTAGCTGGTAACACATTTCCTTAAATTATTTACATTTTTAAGTCCACAACTTGGGCCATCTTATACTATCTCCCTCTAAATATAAATGCTATCCTAAAAGCCACTGAAGTATTAAAAAGAAGGAATGAAACAAACAGAAACAAACCCCCTAGGGTAATTCTCTATTAACACAGTGACAAGCTTCAGTGTAGACCAAAGATCTGTGGAGATCTATGACAAAGAAAAGCTTAAAAAACAAAACCAAACAAAACCAACAAACAAACAAACAAAAAAAACCACAACAAACAAACAGAAAACAGGAAAAGGAAGAAAAAATAATTAAAAGCATCAGAAAGCAGTAGAGTCTGATAGTTAAAACATTGCAAGTGCTGATATTTTTAAGGTAAGATTTTATATGACTCGTATTTGCGAGTGGGAGTTATTGGTTTATTGTAATAAATTTTCTATAAATTACTGGAGGTGGCAATGACTGTTTGTGCCTTGGTACTCCACAGCAGACACAGCAGAAGCAGGCAGCATGCCACCATCAGATCCCTTTTCTATCACTGAGCAGGTGCAAAGGCAGAATAATCTCCCAGCAGGAATAATTATGACTGAAGGCTCAGGTGGGGATTACCTCCAGCCCCACAGAAGGCAGAGCACAGAGCTGTGCTGACAAAGGAAGGAGATGAAAAAATCAAACTCAGGACAGAATGTGCCCCTTGGGATGACAAGAGAAGACAAGGGTGATGAGGGAGCTGCTGTTAAGTAGTCCTTGAAGTAAGATGGTAAAGACAAGCATGATGAAGTGTTCAGTCTTGTAGTGAGCAATCGGGTGAAACCTCTGTTGTTTAAGCATGGCCATGTGACAGTTTGCAGGTTACAGTCCCCAAGGTGTAGAGCCAGGGTTTACCTGCCAATTAATTTCCTTACAGGGGAGATTTCCCATCGTAGCAAAAAATCTATGTGCTTTGTGTTAGTTCTTCCCCAGTGCTGTTCAGGAGGAGGAGGAGGCAGCTGATGATCAGTTCTATAGAGAGGCAAGTGTTATTTCACTCCTCTCACAGAAACTATTGCTCTGAAGATAATACATTGTTGTGATCTAGCCCTGGCACCCATGACTTCAGGAAAGCCAATAAAATAATCCCCTGGGATCAACTATTGCAATGTTAGAGAAAGTTGTGATGAGAAGTTAAAATTCACAATTAAAATTAATCTATAAAGAAACCTTCAAAAACACAGGAACAAATTACAACACTCCAGCCAGGAACAGAATGTGACCATCCACTGACATCAGCTACCTGCCCCATGAACAACACAGAGCTACCCTTGAAACAAGGTACAGTTCAATTTGAGTAGGAATTTCTGGAGCTCTAAAAAAATACCAACTCGGGAGCTAAGCAACAGCACCAATTTCAAAGTCTCTGTGTAGGAGTCATTTTTAAGTAGCATGATTATACTAATTAAGTCCTGTTTAGGTTTTAATTTGCATTTTAAGGATTTGATTACCCACCAGTAAGAAAAGAGGCTGATTCTCTAATGTATTTTATGATAGTATGTGACACAATCTGCACTCTCATATTTACAAATAAATAAAAATAACATATGTAAATTAAATTATGTTTTATTCCTTATCATTGCTATCAACAGCAGGTAACTAACAATGATTATTGCTATTACTAATAATATTATCTCTTAGTAATGGTTCAATTCTTAGAAAATTATTTCATAAATCCCTGCTGTACCATTCCAAATTCTGTGACCAAGAGACATAATCCATTTTTAATTGAGATTCAATTACCCTTTTTTCATTAAATTAAGTTCAAGCTTCAAGCATTTGACTACTGTACATCAGAACAAGGATACCAAGAACTTACCAAAAAAAATAATAGGGGGGTGCTGATAGTAATTTTTTATCATAATATGTAGCTGTGTATATAATTTCATTAAAAGAAAAATACAAAATAATTAATAAAAATTAAAATATTGTTAGAAGATTATGTAAATTTGCCTTTTGTCTACTCACTCTGTTTTTGGAACTTCTTTTCTAAGCCAGTAGAAATCAGATTGGGCTGCATATTTGCGAGTTTGCAACACATTGCCAAAATAGTCACTTTCTGTAAACTTCAACTGGATAGACAAAGTAAAGACACTTTTAAAGCATGTCTAAGGAAACAAAAGCTGACATAAAATAATCAGAGCACTCATATTAAGCAAGATAATCACCTAATTTTTCAGTCATTATCAAAGCGACTAAAATTTTCACACTTGGGAGGAAGAATAACTATTTTGTGAGCTTAGTTAAAAAACTGCAGCTGAACGAATCAACATAAGTGAGTGGAACAACAGCAAAGCTCTTCCCACTGCAGAGAGGAGCCGAGGAAATCAGGACCACCCAATGATGAACTGCAGACTACACATTTCTATGGCTGTTATTAAAACAGCCTCTTTTACCAGAAAGAGGTAGATCTACCTTTCTTTTAAAAGTTCATTTTTACAACAATATAAAAAGGCAACACCGCCTTTTTTTGATTGTTTGTTTTGCTTTTTATTACGAATACTTTATATTACGTAGACTCTGAGGGTTATGACACTTCTTTCTTACTGTTCCTCAGCTTAAATGTTTATACAGGGCTTCATGCTTCTACAAACCTCCAAATCTAATAACAAATCCCCCCTCATACAAGTAATCAAACAAGACAAAGTCATCTTACTAGTTTATAAATCCAGATCATATTCTGGTCACCAGTTTCAAGCAATCCTAGGACTTGTGAGGAAGTTGCACTTTAGGTGTAAACTGCAGTTTTGCAACCATGATTAACAAGTGGGTTTTGATTGACATTACCACTTATCTGGGCAAATGATTCCTTATGACAAAGTTGATCACATTCTCTGTCTTATTACACTGCCTTCACAGCACCATCTTACCTTACTCTTTACAAGACTAGCTTGGTAGAGCTGGTTCTTCAAAGATTTTTTTATGCCTCTGTTCAGTGTTTGTTCATGTTCTCTGGCAAAGATTACTATCATACTCATATTTTACCGAATCAGGATTTAATTTGTTATTCTAGTCTGCCTGTGACTTTCAGTAATACAATTTATCACATGCATGCTACATTTACTCCTTTTAAAAATGCTAGAATATATTCTTCTTCATCATCTCCCTTCTGGCCTTAGTTAAGCTGAACAGATAATGGGTTATTAAGAAGTCCTCCCACAGTACCCTTGTCCAGCATGCAGTGCAGTAGGACCACACATTGGTTAGGACCTAGAGGCATCATTATGAGCAAAATCATAAATAAAATTAATAGCTAGAGAGATTAATATAGCCTTTATAGGCAATCACAAATGGTGGTATTCTGTGGAAAAACACAGTAGTATTTTTGAAGACCATTACTTTGAGGATAAATGCTTTTTTTTTTTTATTTTTATAAATAAATGAAAAATTTATGACAGTGTGTGCTTAACCTTTAAAATGCTTAATAGCAGGAAGGTTCTTTACACCCAGGAAAATTTTACTCCCAGTAGACCTTGTGGTCATCTCTCTTAGACACACCATCGTGGAGAATTTAGACATGAGAGATAGCACACTTAATTCAACATCTAAAATTAACCAGGCAAGAAAAACTCCAGATGTGTGCCAAGCAAATGAGAAGCTTTGATTTTAGAGAGCAGCAAAACAGAGCAAAGAATAGCTGCAATATGTAAAAGAAGAAAGCTGCAAGTCTGACACTTACTGTTTTGATGTCTTCATTAATATATGTGTCATTCATTATAAACTGAGGGTAACCCACTTTTGCCATAACTGCTTTTGCCTTTGAAAAAGAAAAAAGGAAATAAAAGTGTTGGCAGATATAACCATTTCTCAGCATATGGTGCTTTTTTTCCCCATTCTATTTCCACTTTGTATTATTATGCCTCCCTAAAGGCATCCTAATTTAACTTCAAACCAAGTTGCCTACAAGGTAAACTTGGCGCTGCAAATGAGCTTTGCATTATAACGTGGAGGGTCCAGGTTCTGTTGTCAGATTATCACAGTAGGTCTGTTGTTGCCTGCAGAATTTTTGCAGACTTACAGCAATGTGTTTGACTGCAAAATCTTAACAGCTGATTTTCCCCACCAGTTTTTGTGTTAATCATATGGTCAAATGCTTGATTTTACAATGTTTTACAAAAGATGACAGGAAATGGCCCATTTCACTATGGCACAGCAGCTGGTACACATCCAACTTTGATTCACAGATATGTATCAACTTTGGTCACAACCAAATGTAGACCAGTGTTGATCTCTTCCATTTACATCTGAGAATGGGTGCCTGCTTTTCTCAAGCACACCGTATTTTCCTAAAACCACAGGGCTAAGCTTTATTTCTTTTTCTATTTTCATCCCTCTTCTTTGTAGTCTTTTCCCTTTCCCTAATGTCACTAGATGCTTTAAGCTAAGACACTTTTCAACAGTTAACTTTGGTTTGTTGGGTTTTTTTACCTTTTAGTCATGACTTGGTCACACTGTTTATGCACAATCTGTTTAAACGCTCTGCTATGAAGTTATAGTAGCTGTGGTGAGTATTCACACTTTGTAAATAATGGTGTAAGTATATAAAGAGCCTTAGTAATATCCTCACAAAAACACTAGCAAGCCACCCAGCCACCCAGAATTTTTGTGGAAACAACATATTCTTCTGGAATTTGTTCTTCTAACTCAGATACCTAAACTCAAATGAATATTGCAAGATATGAAGTCCAATAAATGGACTGGCCTTTAAACAATGGCAGCCATACCAACACTGCATTCAGCTCTCTGCAAGCAAATACCAGACCTCCCTAGGGCCCACCTGCTATTTTCCTCTTGCTGCAGGGGGTGACTGTTCAAGGTAAAATTCCCCTTCTTCCATTATTAAATCCTTGCCCCCTTCTTCCCTTCCACAGTGTCTTATTACAACAGGGCCTCCTATGGCAGCAAGAATAAGAAAGGTCTGTTCTACACTTGTAAGAAAGTAGATGATGGAGGGCTGCCTCCATTTAACCAAAATTATTTTGTCTCCTATTTTATTTTTCAAGAAGAAAGATCTCTTTGCTTTTTCAAACTCCTTCAATTTCTTAATCTCATTTCCAACTCAAATCCTCCATTTGTGACATCACAATTAATTGTGGTAGAGATAATTAAGATGTCACAAACAGAAGATTACAACTTCAGGTAGGAAATTAACAGCAGGAACAAATGATGTCTTAAGCAAGAAAGATCCCATTGTCATGCAAATCTCCCTAGTGATAAAAATCGCAATGGAAGACAAATGTTGAACGGGAAATATTAAATGAGCCAAATTAACTCTCAACAGAATGTTTTCTTAGATTTCCAGAAGGTAGAGCAGCCTTTCAAACTGTTTAAAATGCTTGTGGGGGTATAAAATGTGGTGGGGGGAAGCACAATCCATCTGCAAGTTTATATATAGTCAGAACTGTTTGGTTTGTTTTGTTGGGGTTTTTTTTGTCCCTGGTGATATTGCCAGGTTGAGCTGACTGAACTTTGCAAGGAACTGGAAAATTTCCTTTTCCATTTCCAGTCTTTTAATCTTTGTTGAAAATAGTATCTAGAAAGCAAAGAGAAAGCTACATTAGTTTTAGTTTCTACTGAGTCAGCTGCTTGAAGAAGTTTGTTGAATCTTGAATGTTCTGCATGTCTCCTAGAAAACCCACCTGAATGCTGTTCCTAATACTTTGATGTTTTATCAATGGCTAAAACTGTCAGTATTTTGGGATATATATTTTATTGCATTTTTTACTTAAAATTTCTTACCACAATATGTATGGTTTAGAAATCTGAGCAAATAGAGACAACTGTGTACTCTGCAATAACTAAACTGTAAGTTACATAGATCTTACTAGCATTGTAATTCTGATGCCTCCTTAAATGCTACATCAATTATGTAGGATAACAAATATTCAGAAAGGTATACACATTGTTACTACACCACCAAGTTAATTTGGTATTAGAAAGTGTATGTACATGTTTTAATGACATTACAAAGCTGTCACTTAGGGCAGGAAGCATGGGTGGCAAACCAGAAGGCTGTAGCACACCAATAAGTTCCCTGTTAATGACAGTGAAGGACATGTAGTTTCTGGTAGTGGGGACTGTTTCTATAGCTAAAGAAAAACCCATGAGATGACATAGGAACCCCTC
Source organism: Ceyx melanurus (assembly GCA_024611195.1). NCBI lineage: Eukaryota > Metazoa > Chordata > Aves > Coraciiformes > Alcedinidae > Ceyx > Ceyx melanurus. Next base: position 107,057 of record JANHGL010021171.1, read on the forward strand.
TGGACTTCTTGGGAATCCCTTCAATTGGGATTCCTCCCAGGGGCTTTGCATCATGTCCAAGCCTGCTCAGCTGAATTCAGAATACATCCCAATTTATTTACACAGCAGACAAGTCAGAAAGCAGGTTTCTATATCTGAATGTTGGAAGTCTCTTGCTTCCTTGGCTATCTTTTCTGTTCACTTGAGTAATATTTAACAGCAGTTCAAAGACTATTTACACAGCACAAGAAAGTAGAAGACTCTTCTAAGACTGGCTTTCTCTTTGATAATGAAGTCAGTATTTTCCCCTTGATAAAATTAAAAGTATGTTTAAGAGACCAGCCTTCCAGGAGGCACACGCACACATATGGGGAAAGCAAATGAAATGTGACAAATGTACAGGAACCAGCCGTGTGGTAATTGCACATGAATCTGCCATAAATGCACCACACACAACTTTTTATGGTTTAAAAGCTCAATTAATTCCTTTCTCTAATTTGCATATTAAATAACCATGTATAGAGAAAGAAAAGGGGCGATGGGGTATCTCTCCCAGCTATCGTTAAGTATTCAGCCTGCCTTAGGCTGTTGGGTAAATTAAGAAAACTCATCACTGCAGGCTTCCTCTCCTGCCACCGAAAGTAAGAGGCTCTTGCAGGGAGTGATGCAGAGCAGCAGCATACTTCAGAGTAAGTCATGATAACTCTTTTCTATTCCAGCAGCCAGAGAGAGCAGACTCTGAGGCAGAGGACCCATAATGGGACTGCTCCCTCCATCACTGATTACTCATAGAAGTTTCCCCACTGACTTCAGCACACTCAGGATCTTATTATCAGTGTCTTTGTCATGATGAGAGCATTGTAAGTTAGATTGCTACAAAGACAAAATAATAAATTACCTTTCACTCTTGACTTAACAACTTGCCAACATGGGAACCTGCACGTTTCAGAGCTACAAAGCAACCCAGTTTCCAGTCCAGTCAAATTCTCACTTGACAACCAACCTGGCATGTGAGCCTTCCGAGAGCCTTTTCACCCATGAGAGTGTCATTTGGATATTTCGTAAGCCTGCTAGCAATACCAAGTACTGACATGTTGTACTTAGTGTAAAAGAAAAAAAAAAGCCAAACCAGACCAAACCGTTCATCTCACACTGACAAAGTTTTATGAGACTGACACAGATCTTCTGTGTATAAACTCGACACACAATAACTTTGTGAAGAACATTTTCAGGCTTCTAAAAATATAAAAAATTAATACTATTACAGTTCACTGAAAAATTAGCATGAAATATATTCTGAAAGCTAAAATCATTCACTGCAAAGTAATGTTCCATTTAATTACAAAAATTAATTCAGCCTTTATGTACTTGTCTGGTCTTTTTAATTTTTCATTGAAAACAGATGATTCAAGAGCCATCTGGTAAAATTGTTGCATAAATATCACTGCATCTATCTAGGTTTTACATATAGAAAAAAAGAAAGAGTCATGTATCTTGGCAAAACACAAAGAAGTTTCATCACAGGGCTAAAATTAAATCCTATGGATACTGATAGGGAGTGACTGACTCACTTCAGTGGAAGATGGACCGGTCCGATCTTAATGATATAGATTATTTCCTATGCAGGGGCCACATGAAATATCAGGAATTTTGCACATCATCAACCTCAATAAAAAATGCAGCGGAATCTCAAACATGGATACTTGGCTGGAAAAGATTCTTTTTTAAGAGCATTTGATCTAAAGTGAACTGGCTGTAATCCATACTCCAGAACACAGGTAATCATAAAACTATTTTAACTCTAACTTTTTTCTTATATTTACATAGCAAAATAATAGAAACTGTGTACACTTTTCAAGATTTTTAGCACTAGTGCTTTGTGCAATAATAATTCACATATCACCATCTCATGCTGCACCATAACTTACTCCTCTGTATTTCAATGATGGTTTTGAATGTTCTAAATTAATTAAGTATGAAGATGGAAAATACAGCTATTATTCCATTCTTGTAATAGCTTGATGTCTGTGGTAAAATAAATAAATAAAATCACTTACGTGAATAATCACACCTATTGAGTAGACATAAAATTGTCTTGAGTTAAATACACACTGGTTTCAAAAGTAGCTTTGTGTTGTCAGAGTAAAAAAATTTATCATTTTTCCTTTTTCTTCCCTGCTCATCCCATCTCTCTCCATACTTCCTGCACCCACAGCCTCCAAAGGCTGCCTCAGTTCCTTGCCACATCTTTTGGGGAGACAGCTTAGCTCACTAACAGAGCAGAAATCTTTTTCCCCAGCAAGTTTTCTACCAGAACAGTGAGATGAATCAGTTACTACACAGAGACATCCAGCAGGTGCTGGGACTAGCACAAGACAAGTGCTGGAAACACATAACATGGGAAAGCAGAGAAGAGCAAATGGCTTACATGTTAGTTACCTCTTTCTCTGGATCATTTTTTAAACCAAAGCCTCACTCAAATAAAACTTCCTGACAATAAAATATTACTTACTACACATACAAATATCAACCCACAGATTACCATCCTAGGAAATGGAAAGGAAAAGAGACATAAACATTTTTCAGCAAACTGTTGGCTCAATTATATATATTCAATCTTAATATCCACCATCTAGAAAGACAATGTTATTAACAACCATAAAAAAACCTAATTTAAATTCATTTATTAATTTTTTTTAATAGAGATGAACTAAATCACATAAGATGTTATTTATACAACCAAATTTGTATTTTATACAACCAAACTGATGTATAAAAATACAAATTCACCGTGATATTTTCACAAGTATAACTCCTTAGTTAAATGTAGCAGTGTAGTCAATAGACCTACTCATGTTTTCCCCTCCGTTTGATTCCAAACAAATTATTCTGCTAGCTTTGCCTTAATTTTGCTAAGATTTAATTCATTATTGTCCATTTATTTTAATTCCATTTTCCATTTGTAACCTTTGTATCACAATTACTGTGATTCCGTTGTTTTATATATAGACTATTATATATGACAGATATAAATGCTGTCTTTTGGGAACAGAACCACATCTTTGTAAATTAAATACATTTCTTCATGGCACACGGCATATATCTTCCTCTTTGATTATACAACACATAAAAACACTTATACAGTAGACCAGCACAACTGTGTACCTAGCAAAACGTGTTTTACACCTAACCATTACTGTCCAAAGCTCCTCAGTCAGTTTTAAATGGTTCTCAGTAGAGCTGAGATTATGCCTGTGGAACAGAAGTAAGGATGGAGCACAGATATGCAAACTGACTCAGCCTCATCACTTAGGGTATGACTACACCAAAGGAGTGTGTGGACAGCTAGGAGCTCCTCCAGCTACACTTCAAACAAGACAGAAGCAAGTGTTGTGTTTTGAAGGCACAGACCATCATTAGTATCATGTGGGTATGTGTATATATGTCCCCTGGTATATCCTGCTAAGCTGCCCTTGACAAGGCTCTAACAGCTCATGCACCCAGGTTAAGCCTGGGCACATAGCACTTGACAATACTGTGCCCACTCATGCCTTGATATTCAGGCAATGCTCTATGTTTTCAATACAATTATTAACAAAATCTCTTAAAAGAAAAGTCATTCCTCCCACCACCACCAAAAAAAACCCCAAACTAACCATCAAAACAAACAAAAATATCAAAAAAACCCACAACCAACCAAACAAAAAAACCCCACACACCAAACACACACCCCTAATTAAAATTTCTCTTCATCTGTGTTTTGAAACTACTTTCAATATCGTTACACTGCTCACCACCAGAGCTCCTCAATACTTGACCTGTACTTCCCCATCATGTCATCTCTTGCTAGCAACACACCCACTTTGCTGAAAAATCTATTCTGCTATTTTTGTTTTAGCTCTGGAAAAACAGAAGGTTTAACAAAATATATTGCACTGACAAAATAAAAATCCCCAAGGACCCAAAAAGCCTGGTATGTTGAAGAGATACCTGGGATTGAAAGAAGTGCAGCCCCAGGGACTGGGAAAAGGCAAGGAAATTCTCTCCCCATCTGAGTTGTATGGGATATGAGTTACCACAGCATTTCTTATGGTAGTTTTATGCAAAACTCTGAATAACTTGTACCAGTGAGGGACAACTTCTGACCCTAGCCTCTGCTTGCATCAATTTATACTCATTTAACATTTCCAAGGTTATCTTTGTTTAAGCAAAGGTTGCAGACCAAACTTTTTTTTTTTTTTTATGAATATATTGTGAAAATTATCTTTTCATTCCTAGCAACAAGTGAGCACCAGACTCAGACTAGACACATTTGAGACCAAGAACCAGTCTAAATACAGCTGAGACCAGACATGGCAAAGACTCATTCTTACACTACTCTCAAACTGAAATAGGGACTGAGTACCTAGACACAAGCATTACTCAGCTCAGGATTTGCAGGTTTTCTCTCTGGGGAGAAATTCCTTTTGCTTGAACAGGGACCCCAACCAGCAGTACACAAGTAAGCATGTCACTGTCAGTTGTCCATGCATATAGGAGTGGAGAAGCAGATGCATACATAAACAAAAACATAGGCTGCAGAATATAGAAGAACCACATGCAGGAAATACTTTTCTTGAGACCAAATCCCCCTATATCCCAAAATTTTACGTATTTTTATTTTTACATATTTTTGTTTTAAAATAAATTGCATGTACGTAATTATTTTCACATTGATGGAAGTCACCACTTACAGCTTCTTGACAAAGAAGGGCAGCTGGAGAAGCCTTTCTTCTTAGGCACAGTGTCCTGGCTTCTGAAAGGCTCCTAAAGGAGCAAATTCCTGAGTCTGATGATCTCCTTGTGGAAAAGCTCTTCTAAAAGTAAACCCCAGTGATACCAGTATCTGAAAACATTCAAACATTTTGCAACTTTTACAATACCTGAGCAAGTCAAAGTGTTACCAAGGCTCCTGGTCCTGGACAGCTTGGTGTCTGAGGCTGAGGCTCCATGATGGAGCCCAAGACCACAGCCCTGCCTTGCTGAGCTTTCTGCTCTCTCTCAGAGAGCAGCCAGTTTTCCTCTCCATGGCTCAGGTGGGCATATACAGGGCATGGAGATCACCAAAGACAGGAAAGGCAAAGTCTCTGGAAACAGCAAGGGAATGCCAAGCAGATACCTGAGCATGCCCTCATAGACTCTTCCACTCAGAAAAATGGGTTTCCCATACCTCAACATCTGTTACTGTTGAGCTGGGGGACTACAATATCTTTGTAATTGTTCCTCTACAGAGTGCAGTTCTACTTGGTAAAACAGTGAAGATAAAGTTAAAGCTGAAACTATTCAAGACTTCCAGGGGTGGTGGATGACTTCCTACCCTTTGAAATAACTAATCTATCTTTCAGTTTACCCATGCTTTCATATTACAGTTCTGCCACAAAAGCTTCAGATTCACCCTAGTCCCTGAATATCTGCAGGTGTGTCCATCTATCTGTCTCTTTCCTTCTATTTCAAGCATGAGATTTATCACACGTGTTTTGATGTCACACACCCATTGTGGCCTTATGGAGTTATGGTGGAATCTGAAAAATGACAGCTGTGAGATCAGGGTTAAATACCATTTCCTCTCCCTTCACCTGTTTTCCACTATCCGTTTGCATGGTGCTCAAGTTATTAATGGAACTGACATCCCTGCACAACTGAGTGAGCAGTAGCAGCAGCCAGATAACAAGGGAGAAGCTGACAGCAGCAATCTAACCCCAGAGATAAGAGATAAGCAAACATGCCATGGCTATTAGTTTCAACTCTGGCCAATGGAGAAGAACATCACCTGTTGTCACTGAACAGGAAAGCCCAGAACTCCTGAGAAGGTTAAATTAAATTTGGGATGTGAGAGAGATTATTCTCAGAGTTCAAACATTATAGTTTGTCATGAGAAATAAACATATGACTTTAATTAAAAAAAAAAAAAGTTTTCTTAATCTGATGGAAAGTGAAGACCTATTTTTATTCAGAAGAAAGTAGTGAATACTTCTACACTAGAAGAAAAGTACCTTGCATTCTCTGTATCTTCTAGATTAAAAAAAAAGTTACTCTAAACATTGTCATTTTCCAAACAGCTGTCTCAGGGATGGTGCAGGACTTGAAGCCTCAGTGTTCTGAACAAATTTCAAAACATATAAGTAGAGCAACTTTTCAAATCACCTACACCATTTTTGATCTGCACAGCATCTACTTCATGGTGATGCCAGATGACAGGACAAGGGGCAATGGGTGGAAGCTGAAACATAGGAAGTTTCATGTAAACATGAGGAAGATTTTTTTCACAGTGAGGGTGATGGACACTGGAACAGGCTGCTCAGAGGGGATGTAGGGGTTTTCCCTCTACAAGAACGTAGCAGGAGAAAGTGACATTTTACAGACAAGTAAAAGAAGATACTTTCACAAAGCACAATGAGGCAGTGGAACTCATTGCCTTGGGAACCTGCAGATGATGAAAACTGTTGTGAGTTCAAGAAGTCATTAGACAAACTCATAGCAGAAAAATATGAATAAATGCAAAGACACTACTTCTGGCTCAGGAAGCAACTGTGCTGCAGATTCTCAGAGGCCAGGAGAGAATAGCAAAAATGTTTCCCTTTGTGCTTGCCCTGTCCTTATGTTCATCTGCTACTGTTTGGCCACTGCCCAGACCTCTGGTATGAGCAGTATGTCTGTCATGTTTGTAGTGAAACCATCCAAATGTGAAGAGAGAGACACTGGAGAACTGGGAAAGATGGCAGGGGCTCAGCTAATTGACTGGAGGGCTTTCTACAGCTGGTAAGTGCCAGCTGAGAAGCAAATGGCTTCAGTGGGATAACCCATGGACCTCTAGCTCACTTAAAATATCTATACTTTGTTAAATCGGGGCTTGTACAGATGGCTTTTGATTTCCTAAGGGTTACTGGCCTAAATTACAGTGTGATCTAGAGAGGTTTGCTGTAGCTCTCTGAAGCAGCAGAACAAGCTAAACAAAAGTAGCTAACACTGCCTGAGAGAGACACCTATAGCTAGGCACTGTCTTTGTATTTTCCCCACAGTGCTCTTGCCTCCATCTTCAGAATGAGAGAGATGTGAAGAAAATAAATGTTGTGTCTATGACTTCCTTAGGAATAAAGCCAAGCAGCAGGCGAGTTCAGTAGGCAAAAAATGATTGCACAGTGACCTTGGGATTTGTGCTCCATGACCTAAAGAGGTTAATAATGTTGCAGAAAAATCTTATTAGAGGAAAACCAAGCTTTTTTTGGCTTATCATTCATGCTTTAAAAATGGTATTGCAAAGCAAAAAACCACAAACTTCCTACAATACAGGCTATGTGCAAACTTTCAGAGAACAAGCTTTTACTTGAAAGTCTTATTTTCAAGCCTCCAGTTAAATCCAAGAACAAAGGGCATTTCAGGAAGGACAAATAGTGATTAATAAAATAATGGCACCTGCCCAGGAAAGGGAATCATTTTACACCTTAGTGATGATCTTTCACTGAATTATAATTTGAAAAGCAGCAGCAATAAATTATAATTTTAAAGAGGAGAGCCCTGATCACACAAGTCATGTCAATAGAGTTTCATCTCCCATTTCCCTGTGGCCCACAGTTACAAAACACAGTTTTCAATACCGTTTGACTGATGTTGCTGGCTGCAATCCCTACCTTCATTGTAAGGGCAACAAAAAGCACTCCTCTCTCTGCCTCCCCCTCATCTACCATCCTTCTCAGAGGCTACAAGGTGCTTGGGCAGCCAACGAGGGATCTTACAGCACAGTTACAGAACTCACAGACCACATCTTTGAAGATGGATGCCAGACACACCCTTGGAGCTGCACTCATGTGAATAATGTCTCCATTCTTCAAATGAGGGCAAAATGTAATGACCCTTACAAAAGAGAGAGACTACATGGGTAAGAAGAGCAATGTTTTGCTGGTTTTTGTTTGGTTTTGTTTTGTTTTCTTGATTAGAAATCTCTCTTTAATATTCGAGAGGTTAACAGGCACAGTTTAAGCAAATTTCAGATGATAGTCAAATACAGAGCTATAAAGCAAGGCTTGTATAGAGCAAAGTAGGAGAGAAAAAAGAGGGGAGAAAAACAGCATCACAGCACAAGAGCCGAATGCTTCTCTGAGACTGAGCTCCTTTGGAAGCAACGTGAGCTCCATCCAGAGAGCTAGGTGAGAACTGCACGTGGAGACAGACCGAGTCGCCTATCCCTGTTCAGAATTTTCTTTGCAAGATTGGCTTTCAGATGGTCTGATATAAATCCAGGTTTCGATCACAGAAAGAGAGGAATGGAGGGAGGACAGAAGGAAATTATTTGTTATCTCATTATATTGTTTTGTTACAGAGGGAGAGCCAAACTGTAACTCCAAAGTATACAAGGGCTAAAAAGGTGATTCTCAGAAATAAAGGCTGCAAGACAATTGATTCCTATGTCACATGGACTAGTTGATTTGATCCCTTTAATATGGTTTGTGCTCATCAGATTAGCAGTGTCCCCTCTGAGTAACTTAAAACAACAGAACAGATACAAAGAGAGTCACAGATGGAGAAACATTTCAGTGATTAGATGGAGCTGACAGGCTGCCTAAAGCAAAATTCAAGCATCGATTGTACCAGAGGGCCTTTTGTAAGTCCTTCAGAGGTCGATGATCCCCACTTTGATTGCAAAGCATCAGGCTGACAGCAAGGTATACGAGTTTGGTCTCAGCCAAGTGAACAAGAAAGGTGGGCATCAGCCAGAAAGCAGGCAGCAGAAAACACACAAAAGAGTGAGTATCCAAATCACAGAGAGGATTTGCAGTTAATTCTCTTTAAAGCCTGCCAAGTCATTTGCATTACAGTGTTATCATCTACAGATAGGATCACAGTAAGGAATAGTAGTCTAAGAGGAGATGCTTTTCCAGGAAGGCTCTCAATACTCACATTCCAGACACCCAGATCATACATTGACCTTATTCTTCTTTCAGAAAATGAGTGAAAATTTTGTTAATGACTCAAATATGCCTGAGTTGAAGAAAAAGATAACAACAAACTAACTGGAACAAATGGAGCCGGACTGGTAAACAGAATTCACCAGGTTTGTACAGTTCTTTTCTCTCTAGAGCATTCAAAGAGTTCAAGAGTGTAATGAGATTAAAAATACAGAGGAAAAGACAAAATATATGAATCACCCATTTCCATGCAGCACACAGTTCTGTAATACAACTTCAGGCAGGAGCTCTACTCCACATTGCTATAAGGGTCAATGTGACAGCTACTTATGAAAACACAAAAGACTTAAGTAATTTCTTTCATTACTTATTTGATAACAAGAATAGAATAGAATACAGACTATTTCATCTAGAAGGGACCTACAATCATCATCCAGTCCAACTGCCTGACCACTTCAGGGCTAACCAAAAGCTAAAGCATGTTAATAAGGGCTTTGTCCAAATTCCTCTTAATCACTGACAGGCTTGGGACATTGACCATTTCTCTAGGAAGACTATTTTAGTGTCTGACTACCCTTCTTCATAAAGAAATATTTTATCATGTCAAATCTGAACCTCCACTGGTGCAGCTTTAAACCATTCCCATGCATCCATTCACCGGACACCAGTGAGAAGAGATCAGCATCTCCCTTTACATGTCCCCTCCTCAGGAAGCTATAGAAAGCAATGAGGTCATCCCTCAGCCTCCTTTTCTCCACATTACAAAAGCCCAAAGACCCTGGCTGCTCCTCACAAGACATTCCTTCCAGCCCCTTCACCAGCTTTATTGCTCTCTTCTGGATGCACTAAAGATTCATATTCTTCTTAAATGGTGGGGCCCAGAGGTGCACACAGCAAAGCAAGGTTGCACCAATGCTGAATAGACTGAGATAATCACCTCTTTTGAGTAGCTGGTTCTGCTGTGTTTGATGCACTCCAGGATGCACTTTGCCCTGTTGGATGCCAGCACATGTTCCTGAGTCTTACTGAGCCTGCTATCAACCAGCACCCTCAGATCCCTTTCTGCAGAGCTGCTTTCCAGCCACTTCTCTCCCTCTTTATACTTGTGCCTGGCATTGCTCCATCCTAGGTGCAGAATCCATCATTTGGACTTTTAACTTTTATCTGATTAATCATAGCCCAATGCTCCAACCTATCTATATCCCTCTGAAAGACCTCTTGTCCCTCAAGTTTAATATAATCAGCAAACTTGCTAATGCTACGTTCAAATTCTGCTTCCAGATCATTGACAGAAATATTGAACAGAACTGGCCCTGAGGAACACCACTAGTCACTGCTCACCTCATATGTAGGCTCAGTCACTACAACACTTTAAGCCCCACCATTCAGACAGTTCTTCACCCAGTGCACCATAAACCCACTCTCTCACAGCTGGAGATCCAGTAAAACTATAATTAAAATCCAGTAAAACTATATCTACTCTCTTTCCTTCATTTACTAGGCAGGTGACCTTATCATAGAATGATAACAGATTAATAATGAAGCAGGTGCCATCTTTTGTTCTGGAAATACAAACCAGTAGAACTGAAATTTATTTTCAAGCAGAATATCCTACCCTAGTAAAAAAAAAAAATCCATGGAGGATTTTTTTTTAGTCCCATGGAGAACTAAACCAGTTTTATGTTATTTGGCTCAGCTGTCTAAAATACTAGTTTACCTATACAGAAGATCAAAGCAGAGTCTCCTTTCTGGCCTTTGTCTGAAGGAAGGTACTTTCAGCATCCCACTGTGCTTTTTCAGAACACTAGTGCCTGTCTTGATAGTGGTCCAAAATGAAAAGTAAACCTGAGAAGACCCCTAGGGTAACACAACTTGTTCTTCAATTCACTAATAAACTAAGCTCCTTCCTTAATTGTCACTTTTCATGCCAGTTTATGGCTCTTGTAGTATCCTCACAGATGCAGATGATCCTTAGTAATGAAGAAGTGTCGCTTTTACAGCTATATTTTATAAAGTAATACATTTGGGTTGTTTTGGTTTGTTTTTTTTTAAACAACCAAACAATCCTCACTCTAAAATTCCTGTTGTCTGTGCTGCTTTATTAAATTTAAGTATTAAAAATGTGACAGCATAATATGCTGGGTTCATGAGATTTAATTGGAACAGAGTAACAGATTTTGAAGTTTCTATTGTATTGTAACTCTTAGATTTCCATGGTGAATTATCTGACTATACATATAATGAATCTTGTTCTTGAATTAAAAACGTACCCATCCAAATATCCCAGTATCCATCATTAGCAATAGATAGTATTTAATAGACATGCACAAACTCCATGTCTGGAAATCTACCAAAATGTCTCTGTCTTTCCTTCTTGCCAAGTAGCTGTTTCTGTGAATCTGAACTTAAACTTAGCTGTAAGTCCCACCACATAATTATTGCTGCAATTTCTGAGTCATTACATAACATTTGTGCCTTACAAGCTTGACCTTTTTCCTATGTCAGTAAACTCTAAAATTGTTGTACAAGTCAGTGAGAATGGATTTAAACCATTCACTATTTCTAGTACTATGGCTTGTAGTATTATTTTTATTGCACTGCTTGAATTTAGTTTGTTATGCATTGTTTAGCCCAGACACACCCCATTAACTTCAGAAACTTAAATGAGATGCCTCAATTGGGAGCAAAGTGCCATAAGCTACCAAATGTGTCAATAGAGGGGAAAAAGGCATCTCTACCTACAAAAGTTCTAACCTAGCTTCCTGAACAAAACTATCCCTAAATTGGGAAAGGGAGAGCTTTTCAGGGAGTTTATTAGCTTGTGGCAATGTTTGAATTGTTTCTGTGCTGAAAGACAGGTAGTAAATTTTGAGAAAAATAGTTAAGCAGATTGTTTGCTAGAAAAATCAACATCAGACTTGCACATGCCTGTAAAGGCATATGGAAATATCTCTATTAAAGAAATAATTAGAAAATCTTCCTGCACTTATTTTGAACCAGATTTGTCAAATATCTAAATTACAGATCATTGTATATCTAAGAGTATTTCTAGTAAAAAAAACAAGCATAGTAACTCAGTAAGAAGCAATAACTGTAGTTCATTTACCATCAGGTTAGCAGGAAATAAATGGCATCTCACTGTTCTTCTCTTGCTATGGAGTTTATTGGTGCATTTATGCAGCTCTATTTTATTTCCACATCTATGAAGAGCACTGCTGTATAAAATGTAAACAGGCTGTACACAGAATTTAAAACTTTCCAATGATAAAATGTTTCAACAGCCTTTCCATCATAATTACCAAAAAAACTCTGAAGTGTGTATTTGTTTTTAAATCAAAACACTGCTATTTTTATTCAAGCACAGCAAGCAGGAATAGTTCAGCTGCACTTTCATGTCAGTTTATTCAAAAAGGGTATTTACTAATTCACTTATATTCTATTGCCTCTGCAAATAAGGAGACAGACACATTGCCCTCTATTTTTCTTTGTTTATGCCTCTTCCAACTGGTATTCTAGGGGCAGAGTTCTACATTTGGATTTCTTTTCCCATATAACACATGTTATAAACATGAGGGAATAGAATGGAAGGGGAGTTTTGAACACCCCCTTATGCCTTCATCTTTACTTCCTACATTTTACTGTAAATTCATCTGAAAGTAGTCAGGACCAGTAATTCAATTCTTAATCGAAATAGTACATAACTGGCACTGTTCTATCAGGAGATGGGTGTTCAGCTGGGATGGTCATTGCACTCATGGAAGATGGCTTTCAAATTAGGCCTTCCACCATGACACTTGTACAAGACCTGGACTATTCTCATAACCCCTTTGAGGCTGGATCCTCCATCTTTATGCCAAAGCCCCTCAGTTCTGGCATACGTTTTATAAATTATTTTCTGTTTCTGGTTTGCCCCTAACATCCCAATCAAGATTAAGACCTTCCCAAGAAAAGCCACTGTGTAGCCAAATCTGAAATAGGCTCATGGTCTACATCAGCCAGAGCCAGATGGAGAAAGATGGAGGCAAGAGTGGAAGAACAGGGTAAGAAAAAGTAACTTCAGCACAGAAGGAGGAGCTCAGATGGCTCAGCTTCTAGTAAAACAAATGTGGCACTTGTCTCTTCATCAACAAAATGATGGGTAACTGGAACTGCAGTGTTGTCCACAACATTCTGTTCTCATTCAAGTAAAATCTTCACCATAAAAGAATTTTATCCACTCAACATTTACAGTTGTTACCTTCTCATAAGCTTTTCTTTTTGTTTCAGAGTCCATCCAGTCATTTTCCTTTTCCAACATGTCAATAAAAGCCCAGCGAATTCCTTCAGTTAATTCCTCCATCTGCAAAACATTTAGCAAACCTCTCCCAGTAAAATATATAATGGCTGAATTATTATCAAAAAATGTTTGGTGTACAAAGGAGTCATGGATTATTTAGTCCATTAATTATTCCAAATCAGACAGTATCTGTTCTTCTTTCAGAAATACTATTTTTTTCTTTCTCAAGTCCTTGGATATTTCTTCTGAAAATTACTTCATTTTAATTTTATTTTTTTACATATTTTTGCTTTGTGTTTACCACACAACCTGTTCACTGCTGATTGTTTCATGTCACAAAATCCATCTTGAAATCATAAAAAATACTGGGCGGTGACTTGCAGTGATTTTGAGAGATTTCTGTCATTTTGGTTCTAGATCACTAGTCCATGTAGAAGGAGTCAGTTGCAGGGTGTTTGCACAAATGAAGCCTTTTTCTGTGGAGAGAACATCTGTAGCCTTGTTTGGTTTATGTGAGCCTGAGACAAGCCTTTATACTGCCAAAGGACTGGATTTGGTCTGACAGTATCATGATCCAAATATAAAGTAGTATCCAAATATTTAGCCTGTATTTAGCTGTATTTGTGAAGTACTTCTACCCTCTACTTACTGCAGGGACAGAAACCATGGCTTACAACACTGAGCAGCCTTAATGGCTTTTGTGGTCTTGAACCACCAATGACAGTTTGCATCTGTGCAAAACTAGGGAAACCCAGAGCCTTTTAGCTTGGCTGCTTCTTCAGACACCTATACAAAACCATGAGAATATCACAAACAAATTTATAAAAAAAATATTTATGAAGTATGGACACTATGAAAACCATGAAATGACAATAAACAAGAAATCTAAAGTGGCTAAGAGAAGCATTGTATCAGTCTAAAAAACAGACATGCCCTTGTGCCAATGCACCCAGCTGTCAGCACAGACCAGCAAGGTATATACAATCAGCTGCTTCTTTTTATATCAATAGATGAAACTCATGACAGATAGCCACTGAGAATACTGAGGCAGTTTGAGGAATCCAGCCATTGCCCAAGTCCTTTAGCAAAGACCAAATCAGAGCTGAGATAGCACCAGACATGACAAATAATCATTACATGAAGACTTATTGGATCTTTGCTCTATCAGTTATGTTACATTTTAAAATAATGAAAATGTCAAGTACCAGATATTTATATAATTTTATTCTATAGATCTACTAGCTCTGAAATGTCATTAAAAATAGGCACTAAACCCTGGAAAGTAGTGTTACCTTTAGCTAAATTGTCATTTATGTGTCAGATGTATATTTTAATCTGCAATTGTTATTTGTGAGAGAGCCAGACAAAACATAGCAAATCTTCTCTGATTATTCATTTTTCCTACCCTTTTTAAAAAACATTTCCTCGTTTTTAGATGCAACATGGGACAACTGGAACAGGTCTAGCATTAAATATGACTAAACAGTCAACATTCACAGCAAACTGCATCCCAGGGAATAGGGTAACTTAAAGATATTGATGACAGAGCACTGACTCAATTAACTTAGTGCACTAATGAGGTGAACTCCTGTATTTGGAGGTTACAAGTTCAAATTCAAGCTCTGCAGCAGGGCCCTGGTGTATACTTAGACTTTATGCACCAGCTGTAGCTGCAGGGGGCAGGGGGAGAAACGTATTCGTGCTATCAAAGTTATTACTGAAACTGCTCAGGCATAGCTGTAAGAAACACTGCAGGCACTCTGGGTTAGAAACAGTGCTATATTTAGACACAAATATTGTCTTTCTTGATACTAGGAGAAAGGTATGAAACATTAGAAACAAAAGATGGAGGAGAAATAATTTCTATTAGCCATAACTCATGATTTTCTTATCATAGATAGATGCCATGAGCCAGGAAAAAAAAAATAAAAAGAGAACTGTACAAATAAGAGTGATTTTCTCTGATTTTCTCTGTAAGTGCTTTCTTACCACTTACGAAAGAGAAATAGAGCTGAAAAATCAGTGAAATGAAAATGGTAGCACCAGAAATTATTAACTTGAAAAGCACACTTCTGAATGCATTGCAACAAATCTCTCCTGTATCTAATTTTATCTCCATGGGCAGTTCACTTTATGTCTGAATCTTGTGATCTACACTATAAATTTTGTATGCATTTCTTACTATGGATGCTACTGTGAATTCAGACTTGATAATTTTTTCAAATATTTGGTTTGAAAGGAATTCACATGTTAAAAAATATTTTAACTAGGTCATACTTCAACAAAAAAAATTCCCTTTCAGCTTCTCATAATTTTCCCTCACATATACAAATATTAAAAAAAGTGTCCATATGTTACAGTCCTGCTCTTCCCACTTGTGCTGTACAGAAGCTATACTGTGTAACCCTCAAATATTTTTGCCACTAAACTGCCAAAATAGTACATTACAAACTCAATTAAGAGGCAGGGAACTGAAAAGCTGCATCTCAGAGAGGAAACTCCAGCTAAAGGCAGGTAGCAAAAGAACTGCAGAACCTGAGAGGGAAACACATCACAAAGATTTGAACAAGCTAAAGCAGAGTGTTGGTCTGTCTGAAATGGACTCTTTCTATGAGAAAACAGTTAAATTAGATAAAGTAAAACAGATAAACTCGGGCTACTGAGACAGGGCAGTACAGGACTATCACAGAGCTTTTGCTCCCAAGGTAGGATGCTATTTCACTTTTCCTTAACAGTTGTGCCTCTCCTGCACTGAAAGCTAAGTTAAAATGACTAAATGTGATAATTTTAAACTGATCACTGTTGGAAAATCAATGGCTGGAAAAGCAGATATTGGAAAAACCTATTAAAAAAAAAAGCCATAAAAAATAAGCCATAAATTATTGTGAAGGGTAATTAATCATTTGAATAAGTTATTAAATGATAATGTAGCTGTTTTCAAAGTTTTAAAATGAGGATGAGCATCCAGCTAAAAGCTATTCTGTGGAATTAGGAGCATAGAAGAATACTTTCCATCACTGTTGAGTAAAAAGAATCCAAATCAGAAATAGAAATTTTCACTATGTGGCTCTAAGCATCTCTAATTTTGAGCTGGACATGAGCTATGTTGTTCTTGCTTAAACTACAGGCATAGTACAGTCAGCCTGGTTTTGATATCTAGAATCATAGAATCATTTATCTACATAAATTAATGGTGGTCAGCCTGGTTTTGATCTTACTATGTATTTGTATATCTGCTTATGGAAGGAATGGGCAGTACCCAGATGGATAGAAAGCTGACATTTCTTCAAATATGTCCCTTTTTCCCTTTTTTTTTTTTTTTTTAATTCAGTTAAAGCATTTTAAGAGTCTCGTCTCTTTGTAAGCTTTGATCTAACATCAGAGGCAATTCGTGAAGACAAAGCCACAGATTCAAAGTTCCTAGACAGACATGTCAGAGGACTCACCATCTCTTTCTTGTCTTCTTGAAAATGGGCATTCACAAACATCTTCCCCACAACATACGGGAGTGCATTTTCAACGAGATCCACACATTTATCCCACTGAGGCAGCAAAGATGTGGTTCCATGGATCACCTGTTGGCAGGTGCACACAGTAAGTCATAACATCATATTGCATAAGAATAACAAGTCTCCATCCACATATAGTAGAGTGTAAAGCATATTTGTCAAATAACTACCAGAAGGAAACAGTAATGACATTTTACAGTCTTTTCTATTTTCTTCAAGTGCTAAGACAAATCTTTTCATCTCCACAGAATAGATTTAATATTTTACACTAAAAAACAGTACTGTAATGTCTTAAAGAGGTTAGGCTTAGAGGGTTAGTTACTGGATGGCATTCCTAATGGCCAATTTATAGACTAATATCTTGGTGGTCTTTCTGTATTGAGAGACACTTTTCCCTAGAAAATCACTGCCCTGAGATTTCTCCCCAAAAAGTTTTTCTCTCTCCATTAACTAGGTGAGAAGCCTAGAGAGATCATCCTCATGAAAATTAGGTCACTCCTTATAAAACACCTCATATAGAACTCTCCACTGTCATGATTTTATCTGTGCTAATTAATGATGGATAACATGTAGGTACATGTCCACAGCTTTTTGTCATTTAGCTGTTTGGTGACATTTACAACAGCCTGTTTTCAGGCCCTTTCCCAGACAGAATTGAAACACCAAGAACACTGAACACTGAATATGTGTTTATCTCCCCAAAAACTCACTTCCATGTTATGGAAGAAAGATGTTGGTAGAACAGTTTGTGTATTTTACTAAAGGAATAGTGGTTAAATAGACACTTCCAGGCTCTGATTGTGTCCCTGTATGAGCTTCAAAAGAGAAATAGTCAAGTGCGGCCAATGCACCAATGAACAAGGAGAAAGAGATCTCATGCACATCACTGCTTTGGTTTATATTCTCATGGAAAGAATTTTTATTACTGTGGGCACATTCAATTAACATTAAATTTTGTTGTCAAGGTAGAGGGTTTTGTGTTTTTTTAAGTACACACAGAAAAATACAACAGGGGTCCATCTAAGCAATATCAGTGCTGATTTAAGAAACATTATTTTTTTCAAGGTTCCCTTTCCTCTTAAGTCACTTCTTAAGCTTCTCCAAAGAGGACAAGCAAAATCCCAGTCCAGTAGTTAATATCTGCCAGCTGTGTAAAAGCAGAGTATAGTCAACACCAGATAGGTCAGGTGGGATAGGGATTTTGGCCTCTCACAGATTATACAAGCCTCTTAAGCAGTCCCTGAACCTCTTATTTTACCTCATTCTTCTGCTCTTTTGAGCCCAAGATTACATTTCTAGCAAAACTGAAGGGTTTGGATTTGTTGCATTCCAATAGAAAATATACTATTGGAAAATTCCAGAGTAGCTAAAACCTCAGCTATTGAAGGTCAGATATTTTGGTAGATCAAAGATTGATCTACTCAATCATATTGTCTGTAATTAAGTTTAACCAATGACTCATAGTTAAATGCAACCGTGAATAACATTTTCAAATCCTTTTTATTAATACTTTAGGTGCATTAATAGATTTTCAGTGACAGAGAACACTGCTGTAAGAAAACCACATTAGCCAAGCCAATACATAATAAGGCGAGAGTTCCCTAAACAGAGCCAAATTTGAAAAAAACCCTCATTTTCCAAATTATTCAACCCTCTTATATAACATAGCACTCAAAACAAAACAAAACAATACCAAAAAAAAAAAAAAGAGAGAAGGAAATTTCTTTCCAGGGTCCAAGCAACTCCACAATGGAGTTTTTCCTTATGCAGGGGAAGAAGTAGAGTCATGGCATTACTCACCAGAGCTTGAAATTCCTTTTGAAAGCTCTGACTACTCACTCATCAGACACAGAAAGAGTCAGGAGACAGAGCTGGCTTTTAGACTGTGACATATTATTATTACAACATAATAATTATCGTTATTTTAAGGGAGGCTTCACTGTAAGGAGGACAGAAAGGCAGCACAGGCTGTGAGACCAATAAAAATAGATCTGAGAGGAATAGATTGTATCTCACAGCTGGTTTATTGATATTTATGTTACAACAACCAACTAAGAACTCCCTCAAAATGGTCCTCCTAATATTAATGTACCACTCTAAAACACAGTACTCTAGGTAGTAACAGTGACTATAAATAGCAGGTTTCAAGCCCTCCCAGTCAATACAGAGCTCAACAACACAATTAACTGATCTCTTCCCTGGGTACCACTGCACATTTTCTAGGACTCAAAGCACCACTGCAGAGTTGCTGCTGATAGCTGCTTGATGTGGTAATCAAAGCACTTTCTCTAGAGTCAGCAAGTTTGTGCTATTTTTCAACCTGAAGTTCTTTGAAGTTTCATCCTGGCTTTTTTCCTCTCTTTGCAAAGAGTGTAAGTGTCTTAATGCCAGAATTTCTACAAGTAAGACATAATAGCCACCAAAAGAAAATGAGAACCTGGCAAAAAAAATACTGCTTATGATGGGTTAGGCTGAATGAATGAACAAACGAACGACCAAAAAAAAATTATATCCTTTGATTCCAGGGTCACTGATTCATCTCATGGTCATGTATTTTTAGGAGTCATTCAATGTTTTCTTTACTTACCTGGCAAGAGGTCAGTGGGTCCTTTCTACAACCTCAAAAGACCTGTGTGCCTTTAGACCTTCAGCTTCTGACAGGACAAATCTCTTCAATAAAGCCCTTGCCTTGGACTATTTGTTATGTCCTTTCTGCTGACCTGTGAAGTCTGTTCCCCAGAGCTGTTTACTGCACTTAACTGTTAGCTATTAACTGTTAGCTATTGCTGTTTACTACACTTAACTAACTGTCCATCTCCAGGTCCCAGGGGCAGATAATAGGAATGAGCTGCTGACTCATTTCCTTTACTGTGCTGTTCTTAAGTTTTCACAACCACTTAGATGAAACCCTTGACAACATTATTAATAAGCATTGAATCCATCTGAATTAGATTTCTCCCTTTCTGGAGAAAGTACACAGAGACATGACAGCAGCTAGTTACCATATAAAAATGCACAGTATCCAAAGCTTAACATTTTCTTCTGGGTTTTTTTCTGGCCATAATATAACTCATTGTGACTCAGTATTATGCCGCAGACTGGCTGATGGCCAGCATCAATCTATTTTACCTGGCTAGCAAGGCATGTCCCAGGAGGCACACACTTATAAGGCTGCCTCTGTGGTTCTGACAGGCAGTTTCTTACAGTTTTGCATTGAGTAAATTGAATCTTTTACAAGACTATTTTGAATATAGTTTCAGAAGTTTAAGAGATTACCTTTCCTGTGTAATTTCCATCAAGCTACTGGAGTTTATTTTGAACTTCAAATTTTTGTACTTCAATTAGCCACCTGTATACCTCACTAGGGAGGATAGAGCATCCACACCTCCTCTACCACATCACCAGCAGCATCATGACAGCCTGCTGTTGGCATGATGTCACCAAGCAGCAAATTTTTCTAATGACAAACAAAATGCTCACCAACTAAAGTGCCTTGGAAACAAGAAAAGGTACCTTTCTGTTTCAATTTCACTCTTGATTTGCTTTAAAAGCCCACACTCTGCCCACAGGATTATCAGGGTGGCTTTCTATTCAGGGTTCACTTAATCAAATATCTGTGGTTTATATCAATGCCCATATTACTTAACAGATCATTATCCCTGCTGCCATAGTCTGGGGCAATGACTGACTTCTGGGGATTCTGAAACCCAAAGCTGAAAGGCACCTAATCAGCTTCTCTGTGGAAATTGTGTATGGATGTGCTACAGTTCATGTAAACCTGGTAATAGAGTTTTGAGCGAGCTTAAAAAAAACCTGAAATCTTTGACTTTTATTTTACCAGTGCTGTATTCACACATGCATAAACAGGATTGGGGTTTATTTTCAAAAGCTTAGATTTTGGCTGAAGATGTTTGGCCTGCAGGAATCATAGAATCATAGAATCTCCTGGTTGGAAGAGACCTTTAAGATAGAGTCCAACCGTTCGCCCTACACTGCCAGGGTCCCTAAGCCATGTCCCTCAGCACCACATCCACACGATTCTTAAACACCTCCAAGGATGGGGACTCCACCACCTCCCTGGGCAGTCCATTCCAAATGGAATAACACAGATCACAGCCCTGACACTCAAAAACTTTCCAGCTCTAAAGTTTCTGCATAAGACAACTAAATTTTTGAAGGTGTAGGGGTGGTGGGTGTCTTAAAAAATTCTTAAGGTAATCTAAAAGATTATTTAAGGGAAACCAATAGTGTCAACACTAGTACTATTGTAAATGCTATAAAACTCATAACTTACCCGAGAAAATTCCAGCCACCGATACTGAAAACGTCTACTGAGATTAAATAACCTTGAATAAACCATCCTCCACACCAGATAGTTGGCAAGAGTCCTGTTGAATCAGATGTATTTTTTTATCAGACATCTAAAGACATATGATGTACCACAAAGCACTCAGAAATATCTCTAAAAGCAATTCAACTCGATGTTGGAAATTTCACCTCACAAATTAATAAGTGATGACCAAATTGATAAATCCCTATTGCACAGAAGAATCTGTTTGATTGCAGCCAGTTAATAGGTAATTACACTGTGATAACCTAGGGGATATTTATAATGAGTCCACCTCCTAGTATGCAACTTTTAGGTAAGGCTTTTTTCAAAAGATAGTTTTCATTTTCCATAGAAGTGGCAAGAACTGTGTTACGATAATTGCATAAATGTTGTATCCAGAGATAAAAAAACCCAACTGATGTTTCTTTTCTACATGAAAGTCAATGTTATCTCTCCTCACTAGTAAGGCACACAAATTATAACTATGAAACAGACTAGATAACAGTCCATCTCATATATACTATCAGCTCATATATTTATCTCATTAGAAGTTATTAATATTATTTTTTAAGTTCTTACTACCCACAGAGTTATTAAAGTATTACCACTCTTATTTTACAAATGGATAATTGAATTAGGAAAAAAAAGAGAAGCCTTAAAAACAAGAATTTTGTAAAAAGGACATACATAACATTTTGGGCTGGCCATAGACTTCTCCATAGGGAGGAAAATTGCTCCTTCACCACCAAAGATGCTATTACATACCATCTGGACAACTCCCCATTATCTAAAAATCCTTTTTCTGCAATATTCTGTTGCTTTACATGTGGAGCAGTGTATCTGTTGCTACAGTGTGACTCCATTAGCTTCACGGACACATCCTATACTGTCCCCTCCTCTGAATCATAGGTTGTAAACACATTTTGTGGGCCTGTTGTCTTCACGGCAACATTTGCCTGAACCCTAACTTCAGTTTTGCATCTAACCAAGCTGCAGTCGACCCACACAAAGCCTCCAGCTCAAGGCACATTGTTTCTGGAAACTTACACTCAGCTGGGGAGATAATAAAGAGGTGAGAATGGAGAGGTTTAAGGGAAGCTACAGCTACAATATTGTCTATTAGTGACTGAACACATGAGCACACATTAAAGTGGGACACTATACCAAGAGCAGATGGATAGCTGTGCACTCTCCACAGGATGGCTGAGATGTGCACTGAGGACCAGTCTGGCCAGGCATAGTGGCCAGTGGCTGGAGAAGTCAGGTGCTCTGCAGTGCTGCTGGATTTAGCTGTCCCTGCAGGTTGCTCCAGCTGAACCAAAGCTAACATGAGTGTGCATACTCATGTGAATCCTCACATTAGTTTTACACCCATGACAACCTGGGAAAAACCTGTTTTACTCATCAGTTAAGTCTGCATACGCTTGTAAGCCAGAAATATGGTCAACTCATTTTACACAGGAAAACTTGAGTGTGAAATCTCAAGCCAACAGTCACCAGTTATCAGTGGTTTGATAAATGCTTGTCTTTATGGCCAGTGGCAACTTATAGATGGGAGCAGAGAATTGCTGTGATTCAGAAGTTCTGCCTTTTATTCTCCTCTCCATCTTCATCTTCACAAAGCACACAAATCCTCTCTGCTCTTTTGATGAGAAAGAGCATTTGTTGTTGTAACCTTTCAGAAGAATACAGTACATAGTGCCCTATTTTAACTTCAAAATTACTTCGAGAAAGAAGTGTGGGCTTGGTCTTAACCAATATGACCATTGTTGTGATATACACTCCCAAAGGAAGTGGTAGAGAGCTTGTTTACTGGGACAGTTAAAATTATACCAGTGCTTATGTATGTCTACTAACTCTACCCTGTATGGGAATAAAGTAGGTTGCTCATGTAAAATTTTTTGTTTGCAATATTTTAATCAACAGACATGGTGGCAATTAAAAAGGATAGATTTAATACATGATAGATAGTCAAATTAATTGACATTTTAATAAAAGGGTCCCTTTAACAAATTTTGAGATGTTTGAAATCTGTATTCAGAACTGAGTCATGAATCAAATTATAAGTACTGAAAAACTTCTGCTTCTGTTGCTAGAGGCACTAGTTCAAGTCAAATTGTTACAACTTCTCTATTTTTTTCAGAGACAGGCTAACACCAGAAAAGAGATCTAGTGCCCTCATCCTTCTCCAAAGAAAATTCCTCTTATGCTGCAGGAATTGCAAGGTAAGTCTTAGGAATTGTCCTATACTAGAAGACCAGGTGAGGTAAGGCAAAGGAAATCAGCTATTAATTCTGACATCCATGAGAACAATAAAGCTGCTTCCTTCAGTATCTGCAAATGCCTTTGCTATCATGCAATGACTGTTATGGGTAAGAATGAGCAGAAAATACCTAAACTGTTATCAGCTATAAGACATGTAGCATGAATATACTGGGAAATGGACACTGCTTTGGCCCAAACCCTGATCTGTGGGGTTCAAGAAGATGAAGATGAGTGTTGACATTCTTTCTGATCATTATTCCAACCTCCCTCTGCCATGACACACAAGCTGGCTTTACTCCTCTTCAGTACTCAGATTTTTCCGGAATGAGACTCTAACAGTAAAAGTCTCCAGGTATTTACTCTGTAGGTACAGATTATATCTGTGTGATAGCTCTCTGTTGCCTTGCTACATGTGTATCCTCTAAATCACCATTTTATCCCCACTGATGTAACTAACCTCAAACCATTTAGAAGACTATTTTTCAGTAGGTTAAGATTGCTGGCACACTAACCATATTTGTCTGAATTTTATAAAGAAAGGATATTTGATGATCTGTATCAATTGATCCAGATCAATCTTTTTTTTTTCTTACTGTTTGATCTATGTGTTATTTTTACACATTCTATGAATTAATGTAAGTGTTCTGTCACTTCATAGAGGAACAATATAAGAATAATACTCTTGAATTAGTCTTTTTTAGCTGTGTCCATACTGTACAATCAGCAAGGAATGAATTTTGAGGCCTAACACCACTTTTTTTTAAGTTTTAGCAACATGCCTCAGCAGAGAGCAAATTATCACAGAAATAATTTAAATGTCATCAATAATGTTTAGAAATGGGACATCATCCTTACATTCTTTCAATACACTGCCCAAAGCTTTCCTGTGCAAAGCACATCTACTGTGTTTAATCTGAGCTACCTGCATTTTATAACTAAGTCTTACAGGTGTAAATGTTTTCACAAGATACAAGACACTACACAAGTGTTACTGAATGAACATATCTGGAAAGAGTAGCTTTACTGCAACCTGTATTTTCCATTAAAAAAAAATGGCAAATGCAATTTCTTTTGCTACACACAAGCTAGTATCTATATCTTCCTTCAGTCAAAATCAAACAGAACTTTTGTCTAGAGACTTGATCCCAAGAATACCTGAAGTGCCTGAAAATGATGAGGAAAAGCTCAACATTTTATATTATTTCATGTGGGTGAAATCATCATAAGATACTCACTTTTTCCTTTCATTTTCTAGTATCCTGAATAAGTCTTTGAAGTACTGGGGAACACGGACAATCACACTTTCTGAAGGACCTATATCTTTGAGCTCAGGATAGAGTTTAGTGTCAATCACCTTCTTGATGTATCCCAGCCAGTCAAACTGAAATGACAAAGAGAAGACTGCTAAAAGCAAATTATAACAAGAGATTATTTATTAACTAAGTTGCACCTTTGAGACTAATGGTTTCAAATCTTATTAAAAATTTAGAAACTTTTGTACTTTGTCATTACATATTTTCAAACCTCAGTAAAGTTACAACTATATTTAAAAGAATATATATTGCAATTGAGAACACATATTCCTAATTATATTCCTTTAGCATGCTGCTCTACACACTAAAGGCAATTTTAATTATTTAGGTCAGATGTTAAAACAATAATTTTGCAATTTTCCCCAACCAACCTGTGGAATCATGGCACTAAGCTCCGATATATTCATTTTATTGTACATCACCTCACTTGTTCGATTTTCATATGGAATCATGATCTGGAGGGAAAAACAAAACAACGACAACAAAAATAAACAATAGAACCATCAAAACAAGGATTAATTTGCAGGGACCTGCTCTTACTGTCCATTATAATCCAGTGGAGAAATATCTCACCCCATGTTTTCCACGTATTCATGGTATTAGCTTAATTTTCTGAGGATGGCATTTAACCAGGACAAATGGAACACTGTTCACTGTCAGTTTAACCCATTACTGAGGAATTTAACAAGCTGCATGTCTTCTTTGAATATATTAGACCAATTGTAACTCTGATTATACTTGATTCATAAGAGATAAAAGCACATCTAGACCATTAAAATTACTCTGTTATGTAAGACAGAAGCCAGCTTAAAACTATATGGTTTAAAAGGTCAAATCTGATAAAGGTGTGCTGGCAGCACATATCATCTCTTGGATTTGAACATGTTCTTGCTGTGGCCTGAATCCATCTGAGGGAATAACCAAAGACACAGAAGTTTCTCCTCCTTTTACTTCATTTATAAGTGACAAGAGCATTCAGAGTCCAAGATGGCAGTATGGTTCATAGTAGAAAACCTAACCGAGTATAAGATACAGCTGAAAACTTTCTCAGTGTTCAAGAGACATAAGAATTCCCAATGGCAATTCCAGCCTCACTCTGAAATAAACCCTACAAAACAGTCTACACACCATGTAGAGAGAGGACAGAGATTGACATCAGACTAACCAGACAGCTGGAGGTTCTCCAATCAAAATTCTTCAGCGTCTGCGGTTTTAATATTACTTAAACCACACAGAAAAAAATTACTTTGTTCTCCCTTTCTGCAAATTTAATTTACCTGACAAATCTTTAACTCTTCTTGAACCCATTTACTCTCTCTCAAAACTCTCCCTCTTCCTCCAGTAACTCAAACCTAATAGAAATCTTACTTGTACACAAGTTCTCTTGGAGCATCTCATTCTGTCTATAGCCAAAGTGTCCTCCCTTTATTCCTTCTGTTTATTCCTGAGCAAATGAGTTCTCCACTATATATATTCACTTGAAATGAATGCAGAAGAACACATGACGCAGTAAAAGTCTAAGGAACAAATAGGAGTATCTTCTTTGAAATCACAGTGTAAATCATTGTGCTCATCAGGGATTATGCAACAATCCATGCCCCTGGACTCATGCCTTATATTTGGATATATTTTAGGAGGGTTATTCACATTAAGGGGAAATCAGGCAACCATGAGCACGTATGGCTTGATGCATGACAGTATACACTACTGATTCTGAGAGTTGTTACATGATCCATGTCATCTTATATGGCAACCTCACCTACATACTTTGCAGATTAGAGTTCTGTAAGACATTATTTAAGTAAAGCATTAGAGCTACCAGAGGTAGCAATGCATCTGCTTACCAACAGAAGAAACATTTTCTGATTTTCAAGTCTACTGGATCATAATTGGCCTTGGCTCGTAGATTCATAGATTCATAGATCCATTTCAGTTGGGCTATTGAACCCTTCACCTTTTTTTTGAGGGAGAAGCCCTAATTCCTACATGACTCTCCTGAGGCATTTCTGAGATTTCTAACACATCAGTTATCCTTGAGTCTTTGCTGCTGCATGAATCTCCACCTCCTTCCTCCAATGAGATGGCAGACTGAAGGACCTAACCAGCACACCAACCCCCAAACATTGGCATACCAACCCAGAGCTTATTTCTAGTGATCTTTGTTGACATAATAATTTAAAGGGCCAAGAGTAATTGGCTAAGGTTTTTATCCTCAATAATAAAATAATTTAATAATTATCTAAGGAAGGAATATTGTTCATCCTTTCCTCATCAGGTTATGCTCCTTTCTTTCTAGATACAAAAAACTCTATTACTAAGGCTGTTGATATAATGGCTTTTCATTTTAAAAAAGAATAGCTTTTTAAACTTTTTTTTTTTTTTTTTTTAAAGTTAGCTTAAATCCTACATTAGGTTACCAACCTCAGCTATTTTAACTTCCAGTCTTAAAACCGACTTCATATCAGATTCAGCTCTTGAAGCATTTGCTCCCAGAAGCACTGCTGTATCAACCATGAATTGCAAAAAGGCATCTCGGTACTGTAAGAAATAAAAAGAAGGAAATGACCACTGGATTTGTAGCAGCAGACCAGAAATTCCCAGCTACAGCAAGGAGTGTCATACTTTGTACTTTCAACACCCTAGCAACCAACATCGTGCTATCCATACCTTGAATGGCTGCTGTTGTCAGGGGGAAAAAGAAGAATATCACTGTAAACATACTGTGTATGATGGAGATATCTGTGTTGTTCATGGAGTATAAATATCAGGAAATCAGAGAATCACAGAATGTTAGGGGTCGGAAGAGACCTCTAAAGATCATCTAGTCCAGACCCCTGCCAAAGCAGGATATCCTAGAGTAGATCACACAGGAACAAATCTAGGCAGCAAATTACACTTGTGGATTAGACTGACAACATTACAGCTTCTCTTACAATGGGATTAGATAACATTTATGAGTGTACACCGATATTTTACACCAACTCATAAAGTAGTCAGCGTAGGGCTGAAGAATTACTTGTATATAAATGCAAGCTTAGTGGCTGAGAAAATAGGGAGATAAAAGTATGCTCCACTGAGCTAACTCCTGTACACCTGACAAAACACCACAACACTCCGCTCTGCTCTCCCCAGGCTATCCTATTAAAGAACATTTTAGTCTCAGTGTGTATACACAAATGTTAGCAAACCACACTGTATGTAATGACTCTCTGGTGATTTTGGTGCTACCTGATTTTGGTGCTACCCCTGCAGCATAATCTTTCAGAGATACTGGAGGTTTCAGATTGCTTCTCAGCAACTCCTGCCAGCCCACAGTCCAACAGAAGCAAAAACATATCCCAATACATTTCCATCTTTAATATTGTAGTAGATACAATTTTTTTATACACTGGCAACATCTAGTCTCATAGATGGGCTAAAAGACAAACTAACCTCTCAGGGACCTCAAAAGGGAAGCAAAACTATATAGTCATATCCAGTTGCAATGACTTGTCTCCCATGACAACCCAAGAGGCTCTTTTCTTTGAGCTTTGGGCTGCATGTGTTGGATACCGCCCACAGGCCTTCATCAAGTGAGGGGGGAAAAGGTGTTGCCATTGTCAAATATAGATACATTCAGGTTTCTGATAAACAGCACTCAGAATTGCTGTCAATAGGAAAGCAGCAAGAAGCTAAGCTGTAGCAGAGAAATCAAACAAGTATCAGTTAATACTTACAGATTTGGCTTCTGTGGTGTTTTCTAGGTAATCCTCTCGAGATGCAAGAGAAAGGCTTGCCTGGTCGAGCTGTTAAAAAAATAAGAAGAAGCATTTAAATTCATCAGACTTCAAAGGTAGCCCTATAAGCAACCTTAAGAGTTAATGTTTTTCTGGCAATTATTATAAGTATGTGTAAATATTTAACACATAATATACTATACCAGCCTGAGTTCCATGGGATCTCAAAACAACAGAAAAAAAATTCTATACTGTGCTGACAGACATTACCTAACTCACATTACTGTGATCTGAGGAGCCTCAGATGCTCCCTACAATACCTGAGCTAACCCTACATTGGCAAAAAAATCCCCTACATGATTCATGTGCTTATAGCTTTATTAGGAAGTGGGTAATGAAGTTGTACTGCGTCTACCAGATCAAGCAGCTTTTACTGATGACCATTCATCATATACATATTTCAGGGGTCCAAGAATCAGCTTGAGTCAAACACTAGTCTACCACATGGACTAAATGTCCATTAGGTGCTGGAACATCTAATTTTTTCTGGCTTAAGAGTTACATTTGACAACCCATTGAAAGCAAGAAAGCCAAATGTAAGAAATAAACACGTTAATCTGAACTTCTTCAGCCTTCAAGAAAACAAGATCACGTTGAATGCTTAACAACACTTTATTTTGAGTTTTTGGGGTTTTTTTTCTGATTCATTCATGATTTTGCAATGTTGAACAAAAATAATTTTGCAATATTGAACAAAAATAATTTTGCAATAGAGATATTTTAACAAGCAGATTGAAATATTCCATGGTACATCTGCACCCTCGGGAATTTGTTAAAACATGGACAAAGTAGAATACTGGCTGATGTATTCTGCATATAAAGTTCTTAATCAAATTAACAATAACAGAATATCCCACGGAATTGTTTTTCATAGAATGCAGTGTTTGAGTTATTTAGATAAAAATTTTTAGGTGCCAATAAGCATACTGAGTGAAGCTACTGCTGGGTAGAACTCATTTCCAAGAGACCAGCAATAAGCATATAATTGCCCAGCTCTTCAATGACAGGGACTGAAATAAGATAAAAAGAGATAGCTAAATAATCTCTTCTGATTTTACTTTTCAGTTCTTTAAAACAAATCTCCAGATTAAGTAATCCTGACAAGATCTGAGCAGCATCTTAGCAGAATGACATCTTTAATACGGTGAACTCTTGATTTGCTGTTGACTTGACTCTGGGAAAACGTCCTAAAGGTGGGGAAAAGTTACGCATGCATTTTATATGAGGTTAATGCCTCAGTCAAAAGACATTTTAAAGAACTGATTCAGAATCAACATCCACTCCAGCACCACCACAGTTAATGATCCTGAAATACAATGTATTCCTATCTACATTCCTACAGCTAACCAAGATGCTAAACCAAGATGCTAACATAAGGATCATAGATGCTATTTTGCTATGATGAATGGCTTCATAACTTTCTTCTTTGTCTCTTCTCTCTTGCCTTCATAAACTACTTCCTTGTGACGGTGGAGGGCTGGTCTGCTCTGGTTACTCATCTCTGCTTCTTAAACAACACTGCATTTGACCCAGGCCTTGCCATGGTGGCATCTCACAGTGATACAATTCTCTCTAGAGTTTTGTCAGATTACAGTGAAGCAACAATTCTCGAGTCTTATTCTCACTAGTCTAAACTGTTGTGTAATGACATGCACTGTTAACAAACTGGTAATGCTCTGTGGTCCAAAAGCAATAGCATTCCAGTAAAAAAGATAAATTCTGTATTTCAGGTTTAGAAGGATGTATCCCATAGATGGGATACATCTACGTTGTAAGGTGCTATATAAGCACAAGATAATGTGTTTCTATCACAAGAAAAACAGCTCAACTTCAAAATATCTGCTATTGATGAAGAATTTTTCATCTTCAAAGACAAAAATCATTCTTCATTACACCAATGAGTTATAGCATAATTCAAAACTTTGCCAGGACTAGATGTCCACCTCTCTCATTTTCACACATCTAGACCTTGGACACTGGTCCACTGAGAATATATTTTTTACCTTTTCTTGTCACCATTTTAATAGGCAAAAATGTCCTGTACAAAAATATTTGTCAATAGCATATGGTTCCAAGTGGCCTCTACAATACCACAAACTGGCACCTAAGTACCCCTGTAAGTCAGTAGATAAAAGCAACAATCATCAAGTGTAAACATTTGGCATGTAAACATGGTTTTAAAAACATGAGACCACAATATACAATAACCTATTAGATATTTCAAATTGTACCTTCATAATATACCGATTGGAGATTTTATCATCAGCAGCCACATATAAACGGATGAAGACAGAGTTACTGTATTGACCACGAAGAGTTGCCAATGCTTGGACTAAGCTAAACCTCCTTTCTGACCACAGCCCTTCAGGTCCAATATTGGATTCCAGCACAGGCCAGCGGAAAGGTGAATGCCTCAGTATACTTAACAGGGGTTTCACATCAGCTTTTTCAATTTTATCTGAAATGTCAAAGTGTGACACCAATTACATTGCATTCAATTGAAATCCAGCAGCAGATACGTGAGACACGAAGATTTATTGGCATTGATTGATTTCTAAGCAAGACAAAACACAATAGCTGAAACTCAAAGCCTCTGCTCTGCCTGTGAGCACAAACTCAGTTTATCTGCATTAAGAATAAGAGAGGCAAATTAGTGCCTTTCAGTAAAGTCAGGGGTTGGAATTAAGTCAATTAAAAAAAAACATTAGTCATTTAGAAACTATCACAGAAACTTCACTGTTTCTAAGAGGGATTTATTGTACATAATCAAAGGTAGAGGGTTCAGCATCTCAGCACCAAGGGTGCAGGTCAGGCTGTCTCAGTTTTTGACAGTCAGTCTCAGGTAGTGCTGGAAGAAAGCTGTGCAGGAAATAAAGTCTGAAAGAGTCAGAAGAACAAAAGGTGCTTTGAAGGACACAGTCCACTTGCTCCCAACTTGTCTTTCACCTGTACAGCTACACAAAGGTAGTTATGTGTCCCACCCTAGTGTACATCACCTTACAGCAACATTTACAAGCTCAAGAAAAGCACTCTGCAGATGTGACTACAGGGCTCCCTAGCCAAATTTGCTTGACATGAAGATAACTTGTGGCTAAAGAGTCTAGGGCTGTCTATATTCAGCCCTGTGGAAGTGTTTTGATTAAATGGATTTAGAGAAAGGTAGAAGGTGCTGAGCAACAGGCTCTTGAAAGCATCAGTCTAAGGAATTAATCAGAGAGCTCCTCTGATTTACTACCCCCACACCCATGGGGCATAAGGTTTTGGAATCCTTTTGCACAGATAAATATCCCTTCACAGTACCCAGGTAAGCAGAGGTCTCTGTAAAACTACTTTGTGTACCTTGTTGTACCTCTGTCTTGATAACCAACTTCAGAAATGTGAAGACCCTCCACATTCAGTTGAATATAAATCACTGAAATGTGCATCTGATCAATGCTTCGTGGCTCTCAGCTGAGGGTAAAAGAGCCTGCCTCTGTAAAAAGAGCACACACATGTCCCTCTCAAATCAGGCCACTTACTCTCATTCATGCAGGATGCATAAAGAATCTTCGCCTTCTGTACAGCTTCACTGTCTCTCCTTTTGCTGATGGGCTTCTCAAGTAATGCTAAAAAAGAAACATTTTGTTCAATATGTAGTGTAGGGACTGCTTGCCTGTTTCATTGTTTGATTTAATCATAGCATTTATCTAATTAAGGATGAGGTTTCGTGTGTATTTTCTTAAGCAATAACACAGGTATAAGTGGTATTTTCACTTTTTCCACTACTAACAGAGAAGGATTTTTTATGTATTTATTTTAAAGAGTACTGTTTTAAAGCCAGTTGATAGATACTGTTTATTACTCATTCTCATAGTCAGCCTCAGCAAACTGCAGGGACAGGGAATCACAGGATGAGCCAGAGAACAGGATAAGGAGCCAAGTATTCTTCCAAGCAGCTCAGCCTCCGGTGTGAAATTGAAGTCTAATGGAGAAGGTGACAGGATCTCAGGAGCAAGACCACCAGTGTTGACTTTTGCCCTTTCTACTGCTGCTGAAAGCAAGCAGCGAGAACTGTCCTGTTGTGTGTCACATGTACACAACTTCAGGCTTGTAAATGACACAGAAGGCCAAATGTCCAATTACTCTTTGGAAAGCTATATTATATAGATCCCTCACACTACAGGTATCTACTGCCTCAGTGCCTGAGAGCCAGACTTTTCTAAGCTGTCATCTCTCTACATTTCTTGCATTTCTCACGTTAGTCTATGGAAGTGAAATAGCATGAAAAGTGCATCTGAAACTCAGCAGTCCACTCTCAGCTGCCTCAAGCCATTCTGTCCAAGTTGTAACTCAACCATGATGCAGCTGCAGATACACATACTATGGCTAAATGCAGAGGCAGCGAGCTTCAGCAAAATCTATCAGCTCAGGTGCAGCACAGCATGAGCACTTCCATGGCCAAGAGTAGCAGGGAAGTACTTGAGCACAACATGGAAACAGGGCTAGTAAACCCTGCCTTACCTCACTGGTTTTGTAAGACCCAAACAGGTCCTGCACATCATTACCTTATTGTTACTGGGACACTTAGAGAGAGTGGCTTTGTTGGAACCATCCCAAATCCCTCCTATTATATGCTTAGCCAGAGCTGAAAACGCTGGAAAAATTCAAGAGTGCTTTCTCTATACCATACTCCCCTGTGCTCTGTGTTTCAAGAGGGTTTATATGAGAATGCACAGTGCAGATTGGCCTTGTGTGGTGCTGTGCCTGAGCTAGGAAGCACACCTCATACAAAATGTGAAAGTGCAACACAGGAGACCCAGTGGCCTGTCAAAGCAGAGGACCACAGGGACTTTGTAACACCAGCTACAGAAAAAAGGAACCACTTCCAACCAGAGCTTAATTAGGTGTCAATGCACCGTTGATCTTCTCTGCTAGTACTGGCTCAGGTGATGCAGAGTGCTGAAGAGGTGGTGCTGCCATCCAAGAACAGCACCCTCCTGCAAATGGGCAGCAGCTGTTCAGTCTCAAGATCCTGCTCTTCCCAGCAGCTTGCCAGAGTTCTCTCTCCAAAAGTCCAGCCCAGTGGCACCACTATATTCTATAGTTGAGAACAGTCTGGGTTTGCACTGCTCCGTTCTGTATTAAGATCTCACTGTCAGAGGTAGGATTTAAAGACACTTATTTCCCCAGGATTTTTTTCTAGCACCTTGAAGAACCTGCTATGCTGCACGTTTCAGATATTCCCCACCAGTGCTCATCTAGGCACCTACACTCTTTCAACCATACAGTTGACTTTAAACTGTTCAGTAATCAAATAATATCCTGGAACAAATGCCACTTGTTCTCTCTTTACAATCCCTTTTGTCCTTAAAAATAACCCCCAAAACCACAAACAAAGACCACCAGAAGTCATTTGTCTGGATCCTTGACAGTTGCAATGACATTGTTCCCTTTTAGTTATGGATAAGCTTTTCCCTGAAAATACTGCTGGACATGATTCCTGATAGCTTTGGTTTCAAATCCTCAAATTGATAATATTTCTTAGCTTGTTAAATACAATATAAAACTAATCATTGACACATATCTCCAGTGTGCACAGTTCCTAGCAGAATAATCAGACCTGCTCACATTTTAAGAATGGCATTTTAGAAGAAACTATAAATTAAACCTACATAAAACCAAGGATGAAAGAGATACACTTCTATTAAAGCCATTGCAATAACTCGTGTTCCTTGCCAGTGAGCTGCACAGCCATTAAATTTTGAAGCTAATAAAATCCAATGGCTAAAGCCTAGCTAAAGCTCAGGAGAGATACAGAGAATGAGATCAAATAAAATAAAATGAACTCTAGGAATACACCTGCATAAAATCCTGTTAAGATTAGATCTGGTGTTTTCCCATCAAACCCTCTCCTGTGGCAGAAGGAAGCTGTAACTGTCCCTGCAGCATTGCAAAGACTGAGGTGAGGTAGATGGTGCTAAATTGGTCAGTATTAATTTATGAAGAAAATTCTTCATTCTGATGACATAAAATCCAGTGATCAAACATGAAAACCTTAAGATGGTTTAATCCTGTAGACACTGAAATAGGGGATGCGATCCATGAGTGATCTTTAAGCTAAAGATCTATCTCTGCTTTAACCTCAAGCTCTCAGAAAGATATAGAAGCTCAAATCTGGAGCACTGATCAGATCCACTTGATATATAAAATGCAAGTGCAAAGTTTAGAAATTATTTTCTTTTGAACTTGCAAATACATACAGATTGTACATGTCCTTGAATTTCTTCTTAAAGAAGAAGAGCAAGGAAAGGAAAGAAGCAATGCCTGCTAATCAAAACTGGGTAATCAGTCTACCCACAGGTTGCTGCATCCATGGGAAGTCAGTTAACTACTGTGACTGAAATCAATGTAGACACATCAAGCTATCTTTAAATTATCAATGTCAGGTACTATGATTAGTCTGGACAATCACAGCAATTTTCCATTTTAGGACTTCAAATATTAACTGAATTCAATTTGAATCTATAGACAGTTTCAATAGACCTAAATATAGATCCTTTAACAGATTCATTGACTGTAAAACACTTTTTATCCATCTTCAATCAGTATCTTTTAGCTTCAGATTTAAATGAGAATTTTTCAGCTTTGACCAGACTAGGAAACACACAGCACTCCAACTATATTAAAAAAAAAACCAAAACACAACAAACACAAAAAAACAAACCAAACCAAACTAAACCTTGAAATAACAATGCATTTGTTAGCTACCAGTTAAATGCTACAGTGCTAGAGATGGAATAGCAATCAAGCTGCAGAGATTAAAAAGCCCCCACAATCTAAGCTGATTTACAACCCTCTGAAGGAGCACTGAATCTTAATTAACAGTAACCTCCATTCAACTTATTGCTGCTACAGACTTTTAACTGTAGCCTGCTGCAAATGCAAAGTGGAATATCATAGTCAAAGATTACCAGGACAAGCAAAGTGAACCAACACAGCTTAAGTCACTTTGAACATAAAGTCTATGATCTTATTTCCCTAGACAAATATAAGGTACACATTTGAATGGCTGTTTTAGCAAAGCATCTCTTCTTCAGTCATGTCTTTCTCTTCCTTCACTTTTAAATTAATTCTGAAGTGATATGTTTTGCATATAAAAGGGATCTTGGCCTGTGCTACTGATCTCAGCACCTCATTGTCCGTATTTCCATACACACGGGATACCCAGAAGCAAGATTTATGTTTCCTTTCACATATAACTTAGTTATGGAAAGCACCAAAGCCTACTGGTAATTGTGCTTCGCAGCACTTAAATAATTCACCTCATTAAACAACTAACACTTGTGCAGACAAACTGGCTAAAGGTGTTCATGATTTTCTAAACTTTGAGGTTGCAAATTACTTCATCATTCATTTTCTTCCACCATGGGGCTGCAGGTGGGGAGGTTCCCACTGCAAATCAAAGTTCTTGTACTCATGATAGCCCAGGTCAGGCACTTTTACATCATTACTGCCCCTGGCTCTTACACAGACTCAGCATCAGCAACAAAAATAACTTCATAGCTGGGAATGATTATCATTTGTTTGAATTGTAGAGGCTCAGGTAGACAAGAAAAAAGTCACGGCTGGAGGGGGGTGTGGGTGTGCAGGGAGCTAGGTTTGGGAAGGAAGTTTATATTGAGCTGTCTTCAGACAGTTCTTTTCCAGACCAAGAGGGCTAAAAAGGCCAGCTTCCTGTGGTTCACTACCCTACAGTAAATAGCAATCATCTGCTGTTAGAAGTGAGAGCAAAGCACTTTACAAAGTAAGTTTTTCTAGTGTGTCTGTGTGTTTATTTAGCTGTGTACTATTCTGAAGCTGCTAAGGATAGTCTTGTGGCTAAGTGTTACCTTTAAGTGTACTTTCCATTTCTAGCCCCTGTTGATTTTCCAGACTACTGTCTTACACAATTTCATTTTCAACCATCGTATTTTATTTATGGCACTAAGAAATCCTCTACCTTTCTCATTTCTGACTTGGAGTCCATGAAAAAGGGACTGTATAGCAGGATTTGCAGGGAAAAAGAACCACTCATACCATTTTTGTTCAGATTAGGAATATTGACTCAATTTATCAGTATCCTGATCTGCAGATTGAATATATTCTGTAAGCTATCAGACAGTTTTCTACATATACAGTTGAATTGCATTCCTGAGAGACACTATGAGATTTGCCAACTTTATTTCTTAATCTAGAGAGAAAAATGAAAGTTTTCTTTGCATTTTCCAACCCTAGATATGGAAAATACATTGTGCTAGTAAAGATAGTAGCACTTTTCCCCCATTCGTTTTTGTCCTTATCCTTTTACAAACATTTGGTCTATGTGGAAAATGCAAACTGAAGTGTTTCCAAAGTGATATCTGATGATGATCTCAAATATATTATAATGTTTTATATCTTGAAAATAAAAACCAAACCTGCATGCACCAATATGCCAGTGGGAATATGCTCAGACTGTAAACAAAACAAATCTATACAAGAACCCCATGGGGACAGTCCATTTCCTGGAAAGCTGTAATCCTGAAGGAGTGAAAATATAGAAGCAGACAAGTAATTCAGCATTAACGCCCAGGGCAATGCCAGACCAAACAGTGATCTTGGATTGCAAAATCAAAGAGGCTAGTGAGACAGACTGGAACCATACCTGCCCTTTGGGTGTCCATATTTTAAGAATAATGTTGGAAAGATGGACAGGATGAAAAAAAAAACAATCAATCACAGCCATTTGGGTTTTTCTTTGGGTGGTGTGGCTTGAGAAACAGGAGAAAAAAGTCATGCAGTAAGGGAGCATAATTTGTTGCACAAGAGATGGTGGAAAGGCGATGGGACTGCAGAATGAAAGTACATCCACATTAGAAAATGCTTTGTTTATAAAATGCTTCGTGTCAAAGAGGTCTTTAGTCCTGAAAAATATCATAAAGAAAGCCAACAGTTGGAAGATAAAGACAGATTCACCAGTGACAGTGATTAACCACTGGAGCCAAGCAATCAGAGGAGATAGTGGTTTCTCTGCCCCTTAACATCTTCAAGGCTTGATGCTTTTTTGGAAGATAAGCCTTAGCCTAATATTAATTACATTTTATCCCAGTGCAACCTATTGGACTGCATTACATGGGTTATGTAATTGCTTGTGATACAATGAAGGTCATAGGAGATAATCTAATGGTTACTCCTGGCATTGCACTCCATACATTTTAGGATAAAGATCTCAAAGCACTCTTAGACATATGGGACCATGGAGATACAGCCATTACCCATTGTTACAGATAAAGAAAGTGAGCCACAGAGGATTAATTCCTCCTTATCTAACTCATGCCTGAGTCCTACTGATTGGAATGATGCTCCTTTATGACCACAAATCTTGCTGAACTTGATCCAAACTCTCAGAGAGCTTTATCCTCTGGAGATGGTGAATGTCTCTCAGTCCCTTGAATATCAGTGATAGTGGGAGTTGCTCAGCATTACCCAGACGATGCTCAAATACCTTATGACAGAGAAGATTTATCTTCTAATTTTTGAGCAATAGTCTATTCTTCACCCTCCTCTCTGCACTGCTCTACACCTATAGGCATCAGGGTTCTAAACTGATGAAAAGAATAATTTTAAAAGCTGTTCACCCATCTCCAAGTTTTGTTGCCTTCCCTGGTTATCCTGACTATGTGCTACCTCTGTGAAGATGCAAAACTCAAGTTACCTTTTGGAAATTCGCAGGGGATCCTCTGATGTCAGCACCAGGATGTTTAAGAACGTCCTGTGAGGAATTTAATCTTAAAAGCAGAAAAAACCATACTCAAACCTTGGTTTGAGTTTGGCAATCAAACCAAACACACAACACTTGTGTGCAGAATGTCATTCCCTAAGGTCCCTGAGTCATAAGATAGTTATGATTATTCTAGTCCTCATTAGAATGTCTGACCCTTAAATCCTGCATTTTCTTCACAGTGAAGAGCTATGGAAGAATTGCTCCTGAAAAGCAACCATAACCCCTAAAACCCAAGTAGCCAACTATACTTGTGCCATTAAGGGTATCTAAGGAGCCCAACTGTGTCATGAAGGCACTGCCTTTTCTTCAAACTCCCAGTGCACTGGATTTTAGAAATCAGGCTCAGTAGAGTTCAGATACCAATGATTTGTCCAGGATGCTAAAAGGCACACAAAAAAAATTCAGAAACACTTCACTGTTACAGAAATCACATCTAGACAAATGTACAGTCTTAGTTACAGTAATGTGATCTTACATATTCCAAGAGTGATTATTTCAGAATGGTTTAGGCTCAGCTGACATTCATTTAGAGTATCTAGTTTCTGTTTAGTTGGGGTTTTTTTAGAGCCTGAAGTTAAACAAAGGAGAGCTGGCAGTAGTAAATTTTATAGACAGAAGTCTACAAGGGGCACAATGTTCTACCTCAAAATAAAGCACTGGCCACAGCATCTAAAATTATACACAAGACTGTTGTGATCACTTAACCAATGGTAACTTCCTTTCTGTTATGTGAAAACATGAATTTAATACAGACAGTCCAGATTACATGATAAAGAAGAAAATATAACAAGTATATTTTTATTCTCATCAATTTGGAAACCTGACCCCTATAGCTGGAAAGGGTTACAGAGGGAAGGGTGAAGAAATGTGTGTGTTCTAAAAGGAAGTGACAGACTTAACCAACTTATTTCAAAGCTGTACATATTTCTTAAGAACAAGACAAGTATAGTCAAGCCAAGATTATTTTTAGAGTTAAATCAGTTCTCTCGGAGCACTCTCCTGAAAAAGATACTGACATCTCCTGCTCTAGGACACAACATTTAATGTTTTAACACAACTTCATCTCTCTTTGCAGGTTTATTAGCACAGGTCAAACTCCCACTCTAAAGTGTGTGTCCAGATTCCATTTCAGAGCTGCTATGCATATGTCAGCCTCAGGAAAAGAGCAGAGTAAGTTCTTGCCTGTCTGGAAAACACCACAAAGACAAACCTCAATGGAGGGTGCAGAAGCTTACAGCTCTCTTCTGACACCAGTGTAACCCAACTTCAAATACATCATTTCAAGGCCAAATTATATTCCTTTATGACTTTAAAACAAAAGTTCTTCTGAGAATTTCTCCTGCTATTCAACTTTAGTGTACAATATTTCCTCTATGAAAAATTGGATAGCAGTATCTCGTTTTTGAGACATCCCTAAAATATGAACTAACCTTTAATTAATTTATTTGTTTATTTGTGTAAACTGCCAGTTCTGCTAATTGTTCTGCAGTGCTTCTTGCTAGTTTGGGTGTCTTGTGCATAGCCTGACATGAAGTCTGGAATCCTCATCTCCACCAAACTCTTTACAAGAAGTGAGCTGCAAATGATTGGGTTTAAAATAAAAGTTTGTTTCCAGGATTCCAGTATAAGAAAATACACTGTTTAAAGATGTAACATTCACTCCTTCACAACTACAAAAGAAAACAAAATTACCAAAAAAAAAATAAATCTCATCACAGTAGTTAAATACTTTTTGAAAATACCAGCACCTTATTGATATTAAAGCTCTTCATTTTTTCCCCTTGGTGACTGTAAACATCGCTTAGTTTCACAGGACCAGAAGAGAAACAGTCAGAGCTTAATGCACTACAAAAATTAAAAGTATTAAAACCACCTATACTGTATTTCTAATGCATTATGTTCCAGATTTCTCTACTGCTTGCTAAACACATATATGAAAAAGCAAACTAGACTCAAAGGCTTGGAAAAATCTTTCTTCATATTCTTAAAACTATCATTGCCTAAATAAAGCTTTTCATTTTCCAAGCATATATTATTCCCACTTTCAACTGTTATTTGTTTCCTCCTTAATAAGTCTTCTACTGCTTACTTAGATTTTTTTCTCTTAGTTCCCTATTGCAAATAATCAGGTCAGCAGAATCATCTTTTGGAGTACATAAGGACTCAAAATAATCACATCAAGCAACTTTCATAAAAGCAAACTCCTTGTTCACACAAGAATATGAAATAATTAGAGTACTAGACACAACTCAGATTGTCCTACCACCCCCCATAATGTATATTCCACCCCTTTGAAGGCAGAAGCATCAAGGATGCCAATGAATGGGGCCATTGGTCCCTTTTAGAAGGCCTGGTGTTAAATTACAGTCTCAGATATGCCTTAAATATATTCGGTTTCATATTTTCAAACCATTAACTACTTTTCTTCTTTTACTTTTTTTTTTTTTTTTTTTAAATAAAAACTAACCGTGTATTCTGCTGCTCAGAAGCAAATGCCTCAGGATAGTCTTTGTGGAGATGATGCCTTAATCTAGGTCTGCCTTGTTTTGATAAACTGCCTCTCCCCCACCCCTTGTTTTATTTTGTGGGTTTGGGGGGACAGATTTGTTTGTTTTGTTTATTTTTTAAAAAGGCATTTAAAGATGATCAACACACCATAAATCAATTTTGGAAAACATGTTTCATATTTGATACAATTAATGTCCATTGGCCTATTTCTTGATGGCAACTTCCACCTCATCATGGATAGACTGGTGACTCTTGAAAATAACAAGCTCATTTTTATTAATTCCTCTGACATTCTGATAGAACATTTCATCATTATGAACTAATTTTGAATTAATGAGGATGTAATTAATATGCATGTCCACAGGAATTCACAAAGATTTATTAATCAATCAATTCATATAGCTTCTCATTTCCAAGGAACATAAATCAACTAAATCAAACAAATGTTCCCAAACACCAGTTTCATTAAAGATTTCTGTATTTACACAAATAAACCCAACTAATATAATCCTCACCCCTTGAGAAGAAATTCCTCAATCCTTTTCTTGAATATCCATTTTGACAAAATGGAAGTTCATATGGAAATAGCATTCAAACAGCTGTGCTTACATAAATTCTTCTTAATCCTGCTCAATGCTCTAATATACAGCACATTTCCTGAATGACAATGCTGTTTGTTTCCAGTTTCAGCATTTTGTAAATCTCTGGGTTTGTATATGAAAAGATAAGCACATCATGTGAGTTCCTCCAAAAGTCAACTAACATAACTGTACACAAACTGTAACAAAACCAAAAATCATCTTATGGGGATGTGAAAGCCTCTGTTCATATATATCATTTCAATAATAAGTCTATTGAGCAATATTCTCCCCTGTGCTGTCCCTCTAACCTCCCAGTATTATGCTGTAAGGAGCAACACACAGTATTCTAATATTAGGCATAAGATATTAAACTGTATTTAAACCAGAAAATTGCAAGTTCCCCCATTGGTACAATATAGGTGGAGCACTGCACTACATGGCAGCACTGTTTCCTTCATTATATTAATACTTTTATTATTATATTACATTTTTGTTAGTCAGAAAATGGGAAATCAGATGTCATGCATTGCTATGCCTTGCAGGGTATGAATTCTCTTTCTGCAGAAATGCCTGTCCAAAGTATAGTAATTTTGAAATTCAATATCTACAGATTTGAACATATCAACATTTTGTAGGCCACAGCCAAAACTCTGTTCCAGAACGGGGCTCACAGGATGATACCATACTTGTCTCCCAAGTTGGGAGATGCTGTGGGAATCGTGTGGCTCACTCGCTGTGCTGCCTTAAAACCTCATTTAGGAGCCAAAATTATCTCCTTTCTATACTCATGGTTTCCCAAAATCACATATTACAAATAAAACTTCCATTTCAAGCAGCCACAAAGCCTGGAAAGAGTCCTGAGTTCTTACCTTTTGACTCAGGTACTTCGATTTACTGAAAAGCCATTAACTTGTTGCCTAGAGTTTTACCTGATTTGTGCCACTTAGAATTTTTTTTACATTTAGATGAATAAGTCCTTATTGGAAAGACCTGTCCCACTGAAAAAAAAAAAATCATCATTGGGAAAAAAAAAAAAAATAAATCTGTTTGCAGTACAAAAGACCAAGTGAAAGACCACTACGTGATTTTGCTGTTTGCTGCTCTCTTGTTATCCAGGAGCAGCTATCCAACAAGAACATATTGGAAGCAGTAATAAATACCCTCCGAGTTTTTTAATTACTTACTTGGGACATCTCTCTACCAGCTGCCTCTGAAGAAAGAAATCACAAAATATGGGTCAGTTCAGTACAGAAACCTACAGATGGGCATCATCAGCTACATTAAAGATTTAATGAGCTGCATCCAAGCCATCCCGGTGCTCCCAGATGAGCATCTATTGAAGCATGGGAGAAGAGAACCAGCCTCAGAGTCCTGCAGCATGGGATCCTCTGTGCAGTACAGCAGCCACTCAAAATCACCAGCACCTCTGCAACACCAGCCTCTAGGATTTGTGTGAAAGGACTATCCTATGGCCAAATACTATAATTTTCCATACTTAGATATTTTTACCTTGCTGGTTTAAACTTAAAAATAATTTATTTTCTAAAGAAAACCATAGCAGATTATCTGGTAAAAGTTGCCTACACTGCCAAGTTATTTTGTTTGCTGTCTGTCTCGTGTTCTTTAAAAACCCACATGCCATATCCTTCTAAAAGGCCTCCATTTCTTTCTCTTTGCCACACTGGAAATTCCTCACTTTAAATTGACTGTCATTCAGAAAATAGCCATGCTAGAAAGCTTAGCACAGCACATTAGTCTGAAGTAGGTGTCTCACTGGTCCAGAATCAGCACAAAGACTTAATCTGTAAACTGGTTTCCACAGACATAAATTAAATTTTAAAGGCCTGGAAGACACATTAACAAATTATTCATATAATTTAAATCAGCTCCTCTGCAGTGCTGAGATTTAGGAATGTTTTGTGGTTTTGCTGTTGTTGTGTATTTTTGTGGTTTTGTTTTTTAATTTATTACTTCCTGTATGGTCACTTAAAAAAAATATAACAAGCCAACAACAAACATAAAACCAATCCCAGCTTCACATCATTGCTCTACAGACTTCACAGAAAGAAAAAGGAATTGCTTCATTCATAATCAATGTGCACCACAGGTAAGAGGCACTGTCTTACTTGACTCAGCCTTCAAGTTCTGAATTGCTCTCCAAAAGCCACTTTCATTTCCATGGTAAGAAAACAGCACTCCTAAACTCTTTATTAAGTCACCAATCAACATGGAAAAAAATTCATCAGGAACACAAATAGATTTGCAGGAAATATTCTCATAAGTGAAAAACGTTTATTAACTCACAGAGAGACATAGTCTCAACTTGACATAAGGCTGAAAGAGCTGCAGTTTGAGAGAGCTTTTGTTCATACAAGAGGTGCCACAGTCAAACAAACCATTTTTAACATTTTGAAGGACTCCAAGGTCTTCCTCAGAGGTCCATCGGCACTAAAAATGTTTGTTCTTAACCAAGGAGAGGCACTGTTTAATATGTCTCCAGTGTATCTGGGGCTGTCTTCAAATCTGGTCCAACCAGGAACACACACACACACACACACACACACACACACACACACACACACACACACACACAAAAAACCCAAACCAATCAACCAACTAACCAAAAAACCAACTAACTTAGTTCTCAAACTTGGTAATACTTAATGAATACTTAATGCAAGGTTCAATATATATTATATATTCAGTACATATATATATTATACAGCTATACCTAGCACTTCTGGGGAAGGTGAAACTAGTTCTTACACTTGCTATCTACCAACTTGAAGATCTTCCATAGTAACTGCCCTAAACAAATAATGAAGCTTCCAGAATATTGAAGGTACCCTTTATAATAAAGGCCACACACAGATCTTTCCACAAATACCCAAACTCCCTTTTTGCTAAGGCTCAGGAATGGTCATGGACCAGAAAACAGATTAGATGTTCAAGTAATTTATTTTAAGCAACATCATTTTTTAATATATTGCCTGAATAAAT
This sequence comes from Ceyx melanurus, assembly GCA_024611195.1. NCBI lineage: Eukaryota > Metazoa > Chordata > Aves > Coraciiformes > Alcedinidae > Ceyx > Ceyx melanurus. The sequence goes on from JANHGL010021171.1 coordinate 151,317, forward strand.
ACTTCCATCTATATCACACCATCAAAGAATATCAAATGTGAAAAATGTGGCTTTCTGGCCAAGCCATGTTATCACTTTAAGATTAATAGTTTTCTTTAATATGATAAATATTTCAGAACATAGAACTTGCGTAATAATCAGCTCTTTATAGTCTGGGGCTTTTTTAATCTACTGAGTGTCAAACAGGGACATTTACAATGAAGTACAAAATTCTACGAAGAGTTCTTCGGGAAGGAGAGATTAAATTGGCTTCCAAGTTCTGGTCAGTTATATAGATATTCAAGAGTTCTTCATCCTGCTAAAACGTTTGACAGCAAAGTTGTGGTCATACACAAATGAATAAATTTGTGTTGAACTAATTTATTGAATTAAGTTAAAACACAAACATACATAGAGTCTGAAGTTATGCCTTCTTGTTTTAGCTACCAACATTAACATCCAACACTACTTTTTTTCCTTCTCCTTCTTCCCCTTTTAACTAATAAGAATATATTTTGGACAGTTTATTATGTAAAAAGGATGAGATGAAAAATGTTATATTGAATCAACTCCTCTAGATGATGCAGTGTTCCACATTTTTGTCCCTGTACCACTCCAAGGAGTAGTTTAGGTCTCCTATTAAAGTAGTTATCAGGCACTTCATTACACCCTTCTTTGATATGGAGTTTCCATTAAGCAAATACTTCTCACTTAGATGTTTCTTTGTCTTATATTTTCCTAGCAATGGATTAGCAACTTCTAAAGGGACTGAAGTAAGAAAACCATATAAAAATGTGGCTTAGCATGATGTTCTTGATTAGTCTCTGTCAAAAGAGGAAATTAAGGATGAGAGTCACAGCTTGCTACTCTATATTCAATTAGGACTGGCTTCTTTGTGACTGTGGTTCATACAGGACATGCAGTTATCTAATAGAACCCGATTCTGTCAGCAGAACAATTAGGATGCAGAGTATAACTTAAAACAGGCTGTGGTGATATTTTTTTTCTTTGTTTGTGACATCTTCAGCAGACTTAAAACAGCAGTTATTAAATCGTATCCTATGCTGAAATTCCAAGCTCATATTCTGAAGCCAAATGCAGCTTTTAAAAAACTTAATGATGTGAAAATTGAATATGATATGACTGAAGAAAGCAAGCAGGAAGAGCTTTGATGCCTATACACAAAGATGCACAAAATCTAAGAGAAAAAATCTGTATTTAAGCACAACATCCTAAAACCGACCTCTGTTTTGTGGTGAGCTCAGGGCAAGCTTTTATGTCAACAAATAGGTCAATAACATGCTCAAGCACCCCAACAACAACAATATATCTTGCCCTTCTTTTACTTGACTTGCTTTTAGCAAAGATTTTAAGAATCTGGCAAGGTTTTCCTATCTAACAATAATCACCACCCTTGCTCCCCAGTTGGCCTGCTCAGCTTCCTGACAAGGTGGCCTTGCTGCAGAGTATAGCACAAAGTGAAGCAACACACAGATTAAAATACCTCTCTTCCTACATGTTTCTACTCCAGAGCTATTTTTTTTCCTCCAGACACATTCTTATGCAGCCTTCTATTTCACTGATGATAGCTCAGGTGCTTCAATGGCAACTTGAATGGCACCGTAAAGGAAATGCAACACCCAAACAACCTGTCTCCGGAAGTCTGTTAATTGTCTTCTGCCAAGAGCTAGGTAAGTATACTGGAAAATATCATACTGGTTCAACCTTATTATATTCTTTTCCTGCTATGGGCCACTGTTAGAGACAGAGTGCTTTCCTAGATTGATATTTGTCTGGGCCTGGGACATTCCTAAATATGCATGCTGTGCTCCTGCACTCTGGTCTACCCATCTACTGCAAGGGGGAAAGAGTTCAAATCCCCTTTTTGTATAAGGAGTATACTTTTGTCCTTCTATTCTCCACTGGCAGAGTTTGTAGCAGTTGTATTCTTCCTCTCAGATCCTATTTCTCTTATAATTCACCATCTCTCAGTGTTATTTTAAATTAGAGAGAAAATAAAACAGCAAAATTATACTTAAGAGAACATAAAGTTGAGCTATTAGATATTCTCCAATTATCAGAAAAGTGTGGAGTCATTCATTTCAAAATCAGCCAATTAACAAGCTACAGTGACAAGCCAACCAAATACTTTCAGAAATTACATATTTACCCTTTAGTTTGAGGTCCACATTGTGTCGCAGCCAAGGATAAACACCATAGTTTGACATGTCTTCAGGAATAGGGTGATTATATATCCAGCCATCACATGCAAATCGATAAAAGTCCTCACACGGATCTACAGACTGATTTATCTTGCTTAGGATGCCAGCAGCTGTAAAAGAGACACCAGAGAGATTTTGTGGAACATTTTTTCCTAAACAGAGAATTACACAAAGCCACAGCCCAGAAACGACAACATTTACCAGTCTCTGCAACATGGTGCTGGACTTACTTGCAAGCTCAGCCTTTCTGTTCTAGGACTGACGTGTACCCTGATCTCTGTCATTTTTTAAAGAGCAGCAGGAATACCACTCAACTTCCCTAGCATCTAACAGTGCCTACACAAGAAGCTAAAAACAAGATAAATTATCTGCAATGAATATTCTTGAGTGCTGCAAAGCAATGGCCACTGAACCTAGCACTACAAGAATATGAGGTGCTGGAGTCAGACACCCGAAGACAGGCTCACCATTGTTGCCATGAGATAATTGCCTGAGGAATTTAGTGGCAATATATATCAAGCAGATTGTAATTAGCATTCCAGAAATTATGTACTGTTTACCTTTAGCTGAATAGCTGCGCAAGAAAACAAATCAAGTTCTGATCTACCATTCACTGGAAAAGGTAATTGCAGTATTTGCAGCTCCACTTTTTGACTGCATCCTTGCTACTGAAGATGAAATTGGTAAGAGAAAAAACAGTCTGGCAAACCAGAAGCTAATAGCTTTTGATTCTCAAATCATAGTATCATAAGATGATTGGAGTTGGTAGGGACCATTAAAGGCCATCTAGTCCAATCCCCCTGCAGTAAGCAGGGACATCTTCAGCTAGACCAAGTTGCTCAGAGCCCTGTCCAGCCTGAACTTGAATCTTTCTAGAGATGAAGCATCTACCTTCTCTCTGGGAAACCTGTTACAGTGTTTAACCACCCTCACAGTTAAAAAAAAAAAATCAAAATCAAAATCAAAATCTTCTATCTAGTCTAAATCTACTCCCTTTTAGTTGAAATCCAGTACCCCTTTTGTGCATTACAGTGATTGTTGCATAAATCTACATATTCCTTGTTACTTGACCTATGTGGAAACTGGACCTTTTTTGGCTAAATGACTGTGTGTTTTATGGCTTATCCAAATAACTGATCAAAAATCCTAGTAGGAAATCTGGTAACTTTTACAGACTTTGTGGTACTATTCCTAGCACCTACCAATTCTTGTCCATCCACTCAGAGTAACTCTTCCTATGATATTTCTATATCTCAGCTGCAATTCTCTCTTTTACATATTAGAAACTCTCAAACTTACTAAATTGAAGTCATTTTAGTCCTTGGATATTTTCCATTACTCCTGTAAAGATGTTCAGCAGGACAAGGCTTGGGTCATGAGACACTATGTAGTCACTACACAGAGCATTCTGTTCTACAGCAGTCATTATGTATAGGTGTCCTAATATGCCTTACTGCAAAAACCCAGCTTCTGCTGAGCTTACCAAAATATTTGTGTTATTTTGCGTGTACAAGAGAAGTCAATTCAAATACAAAATTCTTAAATGACACTTTTTTGTTCTAAAGCTCAAGATGAAGCCCCCACCCTTTTTTTCATTTGGGGTTTTCAGGACAGTGGTTTTGATTTGTCATCCCACCTTATTTAAATATTTGTACTCTGAGAATTATCTCTGGAGTATGGTGCCCAAGGTGCCCAAGAGCACTGTCAGTGCAGTCCAGAGTGGAACCAGAATGCTGAGCAACATCCTGATAATTTTGTGATCTGCAATTTTTTCAATTTATGGAGCCCCCTAGAATTTGTCAGGATTTCAAACACGAGCCAAACACTTCACAGTAACAGCTTAATATGGCTCAGAATGGAAATAAACACTTTCATAAATTCACTCAATACCCACTTTGTTTCCAATAAAACAGCTATAGAGGTTGATTTCACAATGTGGTAATTATTTTTTGACCTTTACTGTCATTACACTTAATGATAAAACTCTCATTGATTTAGTGTAAGCAAAACTGCCCAAACTGACCAGTGTAAAATGGGCACCACTCAGGTCCTACTGAGTCTGGTCCCTTTAGCTCACATTCATTACAAATAGGTAACCCAGCTCGGTAAGGGTTACTACATGTATATATTGTAGATTTTCAGTCATAGTCACCACAATATAGTTGTGTAAGTCTGTGCAAGATCTGTCCCTAAACCATCTCTGTGCTTAACAATTCACCTGCTAGTTTTCTTGCTACTGGGAAAGAAGCAACACACCTGAAGGTCAAGTCACCCAACATTTTGTTTTCTATTTAAAAAAAAAATAAACCCTATGGAAACTGAGTTAACCAGGGTAAAACAGAGTGAAAACAATTTAAAACATGCATTGTAAATGTAGAAAATAAATGGATCTCCAGAGGCTTGAACAGTGACTATTGATTTTTCTTAACGTTTAGGAGTTTTATTGCCTCATTATTACCAAAGCTTTCTGAGCAAAGTGTATAGCAGGAAAAAATTAAACAGTATAAATATTTCATTTGCATACTGTAATCATGATATAATAGAGAGGATAAAATTGTTGCTTACCAGCCTCAATGCATTCTGAGGTCAAACAGTACTGTTGCTTTGGACGAAACTTTATCAGACCTTGGCTAACTGCAAAATAGAAAACCATAATGAGATCATTTGCAATGAATTTTGACCACTGCAGCCAAATGTTGTGTACTTGATCATTCAAATGTCAGCGTAAGCTCTGGCCCTAGTGCTTTTCTGGCTAGATTGATTTGAAACAGTTAGAATATATATTAAGTACTGCAGCTCATAACAAATAATTTTCCCTTCCTGTGCCAGCTTTCTCCTTCCTTGTCTTTGCTCATAGGCAGCAGAGGGCAAGGGCTGTCTCTCAGTGTATCCTTGCACATTGCCTGGAGTAGCCACATTTACTGATGAGTTCCATCATAATACAAGCAATTAATCATTGTTACTATCACCCTGCAGAGATGGCAATGCATCACGGAGCTATCTAGCCACCTTCTGCAGGGGGTCTATAGCTCCTCCTGAGCTTCAGGGCTTGAGCTGTCTTCCCACACCTTCTCCTGAAACATCACTGCCCTGCCTGATGCCACCAGCATGACCTGGAGCTGACAGGACACTTTCAGGGTTCACTTATTGCAGCCTGGAAGAAACCAGATAGCACAGTGATAGCTGTGGTTTATATAGCGCAGAGCAGTTTCTGTCTGAACTGGCTCCTGAAAGTACCATAATTGTATGTACTTCCATAAGCCTTGCTGAAAAGGGCTATTATAATTGTCAGTTAATTTTGCTCATCTCTTAGAAATGTTAATTACAGCTGCCACTGAAACTTAAGCTTAGGAATTGCCAATTCCAGACACTGCTGTCAGGAAATAAAATAATCAGACAATTTATGCCTGGGATGAGGATAGGAAAGTTCTAAGGATGAAATGAGACTCAGTAGATGTGCTCAGTAGACATAAATAAATGTCTTGTTGTATCCACTATCTTAACTCTGTCCATGGCAAAAAAAAAAAAATAAAAGGAAAAACTAAATTAAAAAATCCAACAATAGAATATATTAAGGTATCATAGTTTTACCAGTGCTGATAGTCACATACAAATTTCATATTGTTCAAAAGGGGTAAGAAAATTGGAAATGGTATTCCAGCACAGGGAAAAATTACTATAAAACTCTAAAAATAGAATTTTAATATATAGCTTTTCCATTTCTTCCATCCTCATAGCTTTAATGAAAATTAATGACAGAAATGGCTGGATTTTAATCAAATTTTCTTAGCAAGTGAGAAAGTATAAACATTTCTGGTCATCATTTACCAAAGCATTGAATCAGTGAAAACACAACACCCCAACAACCTTTGTAAATAAGCCAAGAAATACTTAAGATTTGGAGGCACCTGAAGATTGTAATTGGAATATTTCAGACCAGTGAAAAACAGAGAATTGGACATCTCCAGAATTTTTAGCCACATGAAATATAATTAATTAATAAAATGCCTATTAATGAAGTGACTCAGCTTTTCCCTGCTTTAAAGATAGCCTTTTAGAACCTGTCCAGGTCTTGAAAGTTTGCTTTTGTTGTTATTGTTGCTTATTTTTCTTAAGAAAACAAAGAAAGGAGAGAAAATCCCAGACACCATTTAATTCTTTTTCACTTGATGGAAAATGAGGAAGAACAAATAAGAATATATAAAGAATCTGAAGTAGCCCTTGTGGTTTTGATACTTATGAACAAAAGAAAAATACCATTTCAGCTAGTTTTGTTCCATTTGCAATTTAATAACTGAAGAAAATGTAAAAAAATATTTGGCAATAACTTCTGCTTTTAATTAAAGAGCTAGTTTTGATTTTAAAACTTTGACTGGTTTTGTTCTCTTGTTGTTTTTCTAAGAGAACTAACCATATATACCATATAACATACATTATTACTTACAGTTGTGGTTCTAACACTCAGTGTCCCAGATTCCTCCTTTATAAACCTGTTTCCAGAGTCTTAAGCAAATATACACTAAATAAATTTAAGTTCCTTCCAAAAGTCTGAAAGGGGAAAAGGCATACAAATATGCAAATAATGGGAAATTTATATAATATGAGAAGTCCAAAGGGCTACCAAGTCAGCAGAGAGGCTGCCACACTGAGGTTCAAAGCTGCCTGATCAAGGGAACTGGACAGCAAGCTGCTTCCTTTTGCTCTAGACCTGCATACCAAGGAGGAGGTGGCTCCTGTCATGCCAGAGGCCACACCACCATCTAGAGAGCTGCAGGCGGGACCCCACATGATGCCAAGTGACTCCCTTTGTAGCTCCATGCTGAAGGCACTATTTGGCTACAGACAGTAAGAGCGAGTAACAATACATTAAAAAATTGTGATTCTCACAGATTCCTCTTAGACATGTAGGACCTCTGAGAAGAAGAATCAACAGAAGGAGTATGCTACATTTCATTCCTCAGGCTGGAAAATTGAAGGGAAAACGTTTCAGGTCTGCCAGCAACAGCAAGTTTTGCATATTATATGAAAACTGAAGAATAAAAGTAAACTTGAGGTGCCTGAAAAGTTTCACATGACTGGAAACAGTGGTATCCTTTTCTACAGTTTAATAAAACTAAAAAAGAATTAAATGCAAACTTACAAACAAAACAAAGTGTCACAATGACAAAAATGCATTGACAAATTGTTAAACCAAACCTTTTTTTTTTCTTCTTTATTCTTTTGGTTGAAAACCTCTGGACAATTGCAAAATAAATTCTAAAAACATTTGGTTTGACCCAAGTCCAGCATTTTTATTTTCTTAGCAGTTACGCCAATGAAAATTTTCACACTGAATCCCTGACTTCAGAATAGGCCTCATCACATTTAGAAAACTATCTCTAAGAATTAGATATGCTTGAGTTTTCACATCTGGTGTATGGATAAAGTACTTTTATTTATGACAACATATGATGATAAACGTATATTGTTTCTTACAAGCAAGAAATAAGCAATCTACTACTAAACCTCAACAACTTATTTTTTAATCTAGAAGCAATATTTTGCATTAACAAATTGAAGATTTAATCCTGCTCACATTTATAGAGAGTTTTGTTGAACTGAATGGAATTATTCACACACACAAAAGTTGCTTGACTGCAAGTGTTTGTAGAAATTGCTGTAGAGCAGAAAACCACTAACTGAGTGTAAGCCCATGCTTTAAATATTCTCCAAAAAAACCTGGCATAATGTTTTCTGTTGTGATTATGAACAAAACAAATCTTTCAAACAAGATTGAAAGATTATAAAGGAAGCAAAAGGTATACTTAGGGGCTAAGTTCCCTCCAGTCCAAAGAAATCTATGTTGGTTTAAAGAAATTAAAAGTTAGGATGAATTATTCTGAAATATGATCTATCTCTGCAAGTTCTTACAGGATACAACACTGCCTTCTCTTTCCTGCTTGGTGGCTCTGGGTACATTTATACTTCTATACATCATTTTATAGGTGTAGACATATGCTTCCATGTCATATTTCAACAAAACCAACCTACAGATGATTCCAAATACCAGGCAAGAAAAACGAATTCCTTCTCTATTGTGTCCAATTACAGTTTATAAATCTGATCAAAAAGCTTTAATTTCATCTCAGATACACCCTGTATGATTTTTGAAAAGACGACTTAGCAATTCATCATAGAAGAACAGAAACATCTAAAAAATGTGCAAGCATATGCACTATTGAAGCCTTCTACGGAAATTTTAGTCAAGCCCTTAAATGAAAACCAAATGAAGGAAAACCTAAAAGACTCCATAAAATGTGTGCACTATGGAATCATTTTCAGGAAACAGAATATTAGTCCACATTGGTCACAATCTGCGAGTTCATCATCAGCATTACTGATATGAATAATCTCATATGTTTCTGCCTGTTCTGTGAAAGAAGCCAATTCTGGCTAGAACACATTCAACTGAGTATCCAAACTTAAATTCAGCATTCAAAAAATTACATGAGCTCATGTTGCATCTTCCAGCTCTAGTGTTCCCACAACAAATTCCTTTCCTTACACATTTCCATTTCAGGATAAATATAAAATGGGGGGGAAAGAAGAAGAGGCTAAGATTTTCACCAAAAGACGTAGTGGAGCACCAAGCAGACAGGCTAGGGAGGATTGCATTCAAGTTAGCCTCGACCTTTTCACTTACCCAAGAAAAGCACGGCGCTGAGCACAACGGTGCCACTCACAAAGATGCCAAGGGCAATTCGTGTGGCTTTGCTGGCTGCTCTCCTGGCCTCGGGTACTGCTTCTCCTTCCATCGAGATGGTCTGGGACGTGCTCACTCTCGCAGAAGTCTGGCTTTCCTCTGCTGCTGTGGTATCACTATTTCAATTGTTCACAAACCGCATCCATGAGCTCTCCTCCTCCTCCTATCCACTATTTACAACTCTAGGTTTCTGTCATGAACCATTTCCTAGGCACTTCCTGCTCTCCCTCTCTCAAAGGAAAATCATGCATAAAATAGTAGCTGTCTCCCACGTTTTCCTCTGACTGGGAGGAAAGGCAAGCGGTGACCACTGTAAGTACAGCCTTTGCTGCCTGTAGAGCCTCTAGGAGCCAATCGCTCAGCAGTCCCTCTTATCAAGGGTTCCAAACACAAGGATTTCACAACGTTGCTGAACAGATGTTTTAGCTATTCAAACATATAGCTGCAAACCCTTTACAAATGAAGCAGGACTGCAGGCAACTTTTACAAACTTGAGACTGATGGAGGATTTTCTTTTTTCTCCTTGCTGACTAAAGTTTCCTCCTCTTAAACCATTCCTGCTGCATCACTTGGCTTCACCAGAAGAGATACCCGCTCAGTGGACAAATCCCTTTTTAAAGCTTGCTAAAAAGTCTTAGAATATCATGTAGCATTTTATTTTGGGAATTTGGTATGTGACACTATGTGCCAAAAATCACAGTCATGCAGCACAAAGTAATAATCAGTGCAACCTACAGAACAGAGCTGCTTTAAAAGCTAGATTTATTTTTTTCCAGGCAAAATATTTCAGTCCTGACTGATATACACTGAATCTTAGGAGATGATTCTATGCTTCCAAGTCAAGTAATGCTAATGAGTTTAGTGGATAGTATGTATTTTGCACTTCCAGTTAGTGGAGAATTAAAAAAATAATAATAAATTAAGACTTATTTAAATAAATATGGATTTCTCAGTTTCTAGCTTAGATTTTATCATTCTCTCTCCAGGTGGCAAGGTTTCCCCATTCATCAGGTAACAAAATTAATAATTTCAGGGAGAAGTCTGAGCTGACTGTGACACTCAGCCCTCTGAAGAGCTCTCTCTTTCTCCAGTGCTGGACTCTGATGCAAAACATAAGGATGCAGTGAATGGCAGCACCATGCTCATACTCCCAACAACAGTTCAAGTTAATTCTATGAGCATTTATGAGTTCTTATCTCAGCCTCACCATTCTGATACAGAACTGTGCAAGAAGAGAAAAGAAAGGCATATGTCACAAGATATGTGTGTGATGGTAAAGTTAGCAGTTTGGAGACCTAATGTTTTTTTCCCTGTAAACACCTACCTACCTGGGGAATGGTATATAAGGGTCCCTCCCTCTAGCTGTAGAGCCTGGTTGTCATCAGTAAGTAATCTTTGTTAGTCCAGCATGTACAGAACTACAAAAGTAAGCTAAAACACAAACAGCTGCAGAGGTGCATTTCTGGCAGTATTTGAAAAGGTGCATAGTGCACATGTGAATCAGCTTCTGATACTGCAGATCAATAACAGAAGCTCATGGAATTTGATATGTGTTTTTAATGAGTGCACTCACATTTGATGACCGTGCTCATCATTACTTCACCAGCTCTTGGTCAGGTACACAATCCATGGCCATGTATACTGCTGGAACTGCTAACAGCACTCCTGGCTGCTATAGCCCAGTAATGCTACAAGGCTTTGCAAAGACATTAATAAAACTTTGAATAGACATGATGAGGGGGGTGAGGCGGGAATTAAATGCAACATACTCTAAATCACGCTTTATTCACTGAGAATTGCCTCTGACCAAGATTCCACTCAAACAATGGAATCATTGTGGCATTTATAACACCAGGACAATGCACAAATGTTTCCACCCAATCCCATCTGCAAGAGCTGGCAAATCCTCTGGAACACGCTCTGGGCTGAACCACAGCAAGAGTATCTCAGAGCTTTCAGAAAATGTCCATTTACCTATGTAAGTGTGCACGCATGCACATGAATGCACACTCACAGATACAAGGTCATGTGTATTACTTAGTTTTGCCTACTTTTTACTGGCAAGAGTCAAAACCAGATTTACACAGGTGTTGTTGAACATCTGGAACAACAAACCAGCCTTAGGTCAGCACACGTTCAGCCCATGCTTGCTGAAAGACCTGCTTGAAATGAATCTAAGCACTGTAAAACATTTTGTCTTTCTTGCATTTAGAAAACTTCAGAATATGGTAAAAAATTACTGATACTTTTAATGTAGACAGAATAAAACAGTTGAATTTTAAGTGTGAAATCCAAAATAATGCATTTTAAACATACTAGGTTACACCAATGCATTAGCTACAGAATACATTTCCTCAGAAGACCCTGTAGTGCACATTAAAAACTTCTCCTATTTGGGAGGCAGCTGTCAGGTCCCCTTAGAGGAACTAGTTAAGCGTGACAGAAGCAGCTCACAAGACATCACAACTTAGACAATGTCTTATTGAGCATTTTTAGCTTTTGGTAAAAGGAAGCATAGAGCTGCTACAACACTGCTGGAGGCAGAGCCAACAGATACAGCTTGAGTGGCTTCAGCAGAAAAGCAGAGGTATATGGCAGTTTCACTGAAAGAGATTAATTTGCACAGGTCAGAGTAAAGGTTGTAATCCAGCTCTTTTCAAGTGCTCCACTATGGGGCCTTGAACTGTTGGGTGTTTTTTCAAACTATGCAGCTTTTGTAACCAGAATTGGCCAACTGGGCTTTATGTACACATGATGTGCTTGAGAAAAACCCAACCTGTTGCATTTCAAAAGAGTTTGACCATTATTCCTCAGACCTCCAAATCTTATAAATGATACTCTCTTGGCTACAAAGACCCCCATATTGCTGTGCTGCAGCCAATAACAACCACACTCTGGCACAAATTCATATCCTTTATTCATGTGACACAGAGCTGGAAATAAATAATTCCCTTGTTTTCCACTGGAACAGACACATCATGGAAGGCCTCAGGGCATCTGTGAGAATGTGAGTCAATAATTAAGAGTCAACACAGACCCAAGAGGCCATGTAGGACTCTGAACATTTCTGGTGGCAAGCTTTTCCACTAACTATAACTACAACTGTGGAAAGAATACCCTGCAAACCAGAAAACCTTGCCCTCCAGGACTTAATTCCCAAAATGAATTTATTTTTAATTTTTTTAATTCTAAGTAGGTTAAGCTATTCTCATTACACCAAGAAAATCTTGTCCCTGCTGCAGTAAACATTGCATTCTTTGACCAAAAGGTGCTTATATCCAACTAAAACAGCAACTCACTATGAAAGCCAACAGCTGGAATGACTAAGTTAAACCACTCAAATTCGGAAGTTTTTTAGTGGCTTTTGACAAAGCACTTTAATGAAGCAATGCATATGTTTTCAGATAGAAAGAAGAATGGCTTTAGTTCTTCTGGCAATTTTTTCTTCAGGAAGCAGATTAAATTATAGCTAAACGAAACACCACTTCTCCTAAAGGCCACATTCACACTATAACAAGAGTGTGTTTACATATAGCCATCACATGTAAATACTCATCTGTTATCAACTGTATAGATTAAACCTAGAGGCCATGTCCAGTTTACATGCTGATATGCACTGCAGGAAGGCATGTTAGTCAGGGATTAAGAAATATATAAAATACTCGAGTAACTCTGAGTAATTTTTATTAATATTTTTTCATATGATCTAACTACGAACATAAGCTGAAAAGGCACTTAAAAAGACATTACCAGAAAAAGTGATGTTTCCTATCATCACAGAAGTAGGTGCAGGCATTTAGATAGAAAACAATTATCTGCTGTGTCAAAGACTCGTTATGTGAACAGTGGAAGATTCAACTTTTGGTTTCCAAAGTGTTTGTGTCTCATGGATGAATTTTCTTTTGATTTCAAATGAAGATGAGAGCTACCAGACCTGCATGTGGCTGCTTTCTGCACCTACCAAGGAGATCCCCCTGCAATGCCCTCTGGGCTCTTGAAGAAGCATGACTGCCTCTGCAAAAGCAATGGCTCCTGCCCATTTTCACAGTTGGATTTCCAACAGAACAAATCTATCTTCAGAAGCAACAGAGCTCAAGAGACAGCTGAAGCCAGGAGTGAAGCATTTGCTCCACAAAAGTGCCAGTGAAGAGGAAACTGGGGCACCCTGACAGTGCGAGAGGATATGTACTCCCTTACCTGTACAAAATTTTGTAGAAAACCTGAAAAAAAGCCAACCAAAACCAAACACACAGCAAAAGACCCTCCCAAAAGCTTTATTACCCAAGGCAGTAGAGATCCAACAGTCCCACGAGGTACCAGCTCTAATGGTAATACTCTTTTTGCACAAGGGCTGTTCAGTCACATCCCTCTACACAATGAATTATCCTGTGCCTATGAAGAGCTATACTCACACTGAAGCATTTGTAGGAGAAACAAGAACCTTTTCACCCAGGCAGAAAGTTGACAGAATTTTGTATCTTTGAGCCAAATTTGGTTGAAGATGTTTGGTTGCATTACTGAGCAAGGCTGGGTGGCAGAGAAGGGGAACATAGCAAGGGAAAGCACAACCACATAATTTGTTTTCAGAGGAAAATGGACTGGCAAAAAAAAAAAACAAACACCAAAAAATACCAAACATACCCCATTCTGCTCTTGCAAGTTTTTGCTACCACCACCTCTGAATCTTTGTGATGTTAGTTTTATAATAATGCATTTTACAAGTGGCTTCTTCTTAATTTCAAATTTACTGGAGATTACCAATAAATTTGGATACAGCTAAAAGCCAGAAAAATCCCATATTAAATATGATGTCCTAAATAAAACACCCCATAACGACATGAGATTTTGTGTCTCTTGTTCAGTGGAGATACTTCTAGCTACTATCTGTTCTTGTCCCAATTCTGGTGTTACCAGTGATTGCACCCATGTCTAATAATGACAGACAGAAGTCCCTCAGGATAACTTAAACACGTTTGGTCTTCAAATCCTTGGGAAAGGACAGGCCAGAGTCAGATCAGATTGAAACCACAGCATGAAGCTCCATAGGATAGGATCATCAAGACCAAATGTTTGCTTTCCTGAAATCAAAGAAATCCTCAAAAACCAAACAGGCACTAAATATCATTATCTTTACAATCCAAATTGCTATGTCTCTGGCAGCCCTTCTCTGAAGTTTGCAATGTCTCTATTTAAAAAACAAACCTTTGTTGTTTGGGGTTATTTCCTATTGACACAAGGCTATAAAACATACATGGGTTTTTCACTGCCTTACACTTTTATGGATCCATAACCAAAACTGATTAAAAACAACATGAAACTTTGCATAAAACCTGTGAACATTTGCATGGACTATTTGCTGTACTCATCTATATTTCTCAAAGTCAGTGTTTCAGATTTTCAAGGATTATCACATGTAATGACTTTTTCTGTGTGTGTGTCTTATCTGCATACACTGGAGAATGAAAGTCAGTGTTCTGGATTACTTGGTTTCAATTTCTAGTATTGCAAAAAAAATGGCATGAAGAGGGCACACGTCTGAAAGGGGATTAAGCAAAATGGTCAAACTTTGTTTCTGCTCTGAACAGAATAAAGAAAAACACTCGTACCTCTGTAAAAGGCAAAAATCGAAAAGAAACTTAACAGTAAAGTCAAAATAGCATTATAAAAGGTGGTTGCAGTTTGTAAGCAAATCCAAAGACTCTGGGATGGTACACTGCTGATCACAATTTTGTCTTCTTAGGCCAAAAGAATAATAAATTTTATGCTATTTCTGCTCATGTTTCTTTAAAATTACTGCAAAAATGATCAGCTGCTTTTTTGGCTCAACTTTGTCTGAAATGTGAGATTCATTATCAAGTTTCACAAGAATACTTACATCAAATTTCCATGCAGACTGTGCTTTTAATAAAAAAAAAAGTGATAACCATGGTAAGGATCTTGCAATTTCAACAGAAATAAAATTGGCTATAACACATTTATAGCATCTGCTTTACCTAGGCAAAGATCTACAGCCAGGCAATAGGTTTCAAAAAATGAAGTATCATGGCCTTTGAAGCAGCAATTGAGAGAAAATTAAAGCCTGCAGGGGCATACTCCATCTCCCCAGCCCAGAGGGAAAACACACTCAAACTACATCTGGACTAAGACACATGAATTTCCTACTGGCTTCCCAAATGTGACTTGGCTCCACCACATCTGGTCACAACCTGCAGACTTATTAATTCAGGGCAGCCAGGGACAGAACACTAATAGACCATGATGAGATCCAGTGTGTTAGGGACAAGAGAGATCAGGATCCCAGGCTGTGCTGTAGCCAGCCAGGATGAGGTCATGTACTCCAGGCTATCAACTATTTTAAGTGACAGACCTTTACTTCCTCCTAGACCTTAAGACTTGTTCTTACATGGACACTTCCTACATTTACCTAGTACCAAATCTTCCTTTAGCAAAGCAGTCTGAGAAAATGCAGTGCTACATTCTGGTTTCCACTGTGCTGATGACCTTTGCTAGAGTGAATTCCTTCCCTTTGCAGCCACTACTCATGCCTTTCACAGGACAGGTTAACAGGAAAGATGCAAACACAGCTTATTTAATACTGGGTCAACTAGATAAACTCATGCTATTGTCCAAGCTCTCCTTCTCTGATGCTGTGACTGCGTTTTCCTACAACATTAAAGACTTTGCCTTCAGAAAATGTGCTCTTAAGAGGAATAACAATTTTTAATTCCAATTTCATAAAATAATTTATGGTTTGCTGGTTTTATTTTAATAGTCTATTTTTCTTCACTGTATCTAGGGATAAAAGCAACTAATAAGCACTAGTTTAAGTTACATAAAATACTGAATGAAACACATCCACTGTTGCATTAATCTGAATGCACTATAAAACATTTAAAGCTATTAAAATGTATTTTAATTGGTATGACATAAAATATATTTTAGTGTGTCTGAAGTTAAGAGGTATTTGAGTCACTTTTTTTTCACAACTGTATGTTTGAGAAAAGCCAAATTTCTGCCACTCACCAAAAAAAATTATTCACTTTCTGTCACCAGGCAGCTAAGCAGAAGCCAGGTTACAAGCATGATCCACACCTAGGCCATGTTCTTCTCAAATAACTTATGTTCACAAATTATTTATGTTCAGTACAGAGGTACTTCCACTAGATGAAGGAAAGAACCTTGAAGTCCTTCACCATGACCCACACAACTTCATCCCAGCTCTAGCTCACTGAGCAGGTGCTTACCTTTGTAATAACATACAATAGCACTCCTATACGTGGATCTAAAACCATGTTGCTGATTCTTCTTGGAGTGAAAATAATATATCTTCCATTTCTTTCTTTTTAAAGAACGTAGCAAAGCAGATCAATAGCAGGAAGTTAATTTTGCATTAAATGAGTGCTGTCCACAAATTCTTTAAAACAAACCCCTTGTGAGAAAATGTATCTACAACTTGAGTAGCATTATCATCATTATTTTTAACTTAATATCAGAAAACAGAAGAGGATCAGTCCACTTCCCCTCCATTTACTGGGAGAGTTAAATCCAAGCTATTTGAAACTTCTGGATGACTGAAGTAATATTAATAGAATAGCTCAATTTAGAAGGAACCTGTTCAGTTAGAAGAGATTCAGTAGACAGGTTTAGAGAAAAACAAGAAAAAAACAAGGGGTAACTCTCTTGACAATTCCTCCTCAAAATTTCTAAAGCAGGTATGCACTGGGGCACTACAGCATTTAATTCTTTTTTTTTTTCTTACCCTGCACCTTCCTCTGACCTGTTCTCCACCATTGCCAGTTCCCATGACTGCCGCCCACTCAGGTCAGCCAGCACAACTGCTAGCCTGGCAACACGATGAACCAACAGGTCCATGAAAACACAGATTGTTTCTTCATCCATTCATTTTAGCAGCATAGCTGAAGTGAGATCAGTGCCCCATCTCCCTTTGCTTGCTCATGTTTAACTTAATTGGTTTGCCACATGGCCACCAGAGTTAATGCAAGGTAAGAACAGAAACGGCTGGGACAATTTAGATGACAGCTAGCAGCAGAAATGCCTTCACAGCAACCCCTTCATGCAAGCTGAAGCTTTAAATTTTAGAAAACATTCCTTTCCATCAAGGAAGTCTGAAAGTTTTTCTCTTTAAGAAGTCATGGCTAATTAAATTTTCGTATCTCTGCATTTTTATATGCATTTGCATCATATTGAGAAGTTCAGAGGGATGGGACAAGTGGGACTACACCTTCTAGTCTCAGCAAACCTAGTAGTTTGGTCCATCTTGTAAGCAAGCTTTTATAATAGTCCTAGTGTGACTCAAAGATACACACTAAATAAGAAAGGTTTCAACTTCATCTTGAATGACATCTTACAGCACCTAAGAGGAGAATCAGGCCCCCTCAGCACGTGTATATGAAAGCCAGATGTTGCTTAACCAACCCAACATCCTTCTATGACAAGGTGACCACTTAATAGATGAGCAAAAGGCTGTTCCTTTTCATTTGGGCTTCAAGAAGTTTCTATCATTCATTACTTGCTTAGGTAATCTGCCTATTCTCAACACTTTTAATAGTTTCTTTCTGGTCTTTATTGACAGAACATTTTTTTTCCCCCTCCTGAAATACTCAGACACCTTGCAATCATTACTCAGTAAAGAGAACAAAACTTAAACACCCTATGTTATTTCCAACCTCTCTCTTCCTTCTCTCTGATACCTACAGAGGTCAAGCGAGGAGGTGCAACCAGCACTGCTTTTTCTTATGCCTAGAGGTGTTTCCCAAATCCCCAGCCATATCTGTTGTGCTGTCCCATTTCTGGTTCCTCTTCCTGGCTCATTGTCCTAATTCCTTCCCATCTGAATTGATCTTGCTCCTGTATCCTTTCTTCCCTTGACACTGCACAGTAGTTCTCATTATGCTTCAATCATGTTGTGCATTTCACTCTCCTTTCCTTCCTTTGTACTTTCTCCATTTCTCCATTTGGAGCTCAAGTTCACTAAAATGTATGACCTCTGTATAAACTTCACATCCTTCCACCATTCCCATTTCACATTAACTCTTTGCTTTGCCAGGCACCCCAAATTTCAACAAGCCATTTCTGTGTTGCTCAACACTTAACTACTCCAACACTTCCTTTGATACTTCCATCACTTGTTCCTTAAGCATATCCTTTAATGATATCCACTACTACTTTTTTCCTCTGTGGGCAAGGTTCGTCAACTTCCTTCTATTGCCCTCAGGCAACATCATCTGTTGTCTCCTACTCCTAAATTAAAATAAGAAATCAATTACTCAGTTGTCCCCTTGCCTTGTTCCCTCAAGCAATCTGTCAACACCTCAAACTTTAAGCAGTGAAAAATAAAAAAGCAAGAGATACTGATCTTCCCTGTAATGGATTAAAATTGCTCTTTAGCCTACCCTCAAGAGTCTGTACAGGAGACTTTTTCCTAAAATAGTTGACACACACCCCCCTTCTTTTTCCCAACTACCAAGCCCTTTGCTATCACTGTACTTAGAACAGATGTAAATACTCTCCAGTTAGCTGGAATTTATATAATTGTCACTACAATATATTTGAGATCACATTCTTCTTTCATTGTCTGACATTATTAATCTTACTGAATCGCATCCCAGAGTAACTTCTTCAATGTGCCATCCTTCTATGCCAACACTTGCATCATTCTTAATGTCACTCATTTCTCCTAGGTCTATCTTTTCTCTAAAACACAGTGAATCACTCTGCCACCCAAAGACAACTTGCCACTTCAGCAGAAAAACTTGCACTTAGACCTCCAAGAATTCACATCTACAGTACTCTACAGAAAAAAACTTCCTAGGCAAAAGATCACTGAAGCCTCAACTGATCCTTCTCATTGCAAATATGAGTGTGATGCTTCAGAGTATCCTGAGTAGATATATGGAAAATAATTTATTCATCCAAGACAGAAAAGATCCTCAACGAGGGCCATTAAGTAACTATGTCAGGTGACACAAAAAAGAAAGAGGTAAAATGGCAAGCACCATACCCATCAATTCTGTTATTTTAACACTGAATCCACAATGTATTTAACAATTCAAACACACAGGTAATAATAGTGTACCTTTATTTTTAACATGTGCACTGCACTGATGCAGTAGATACAATGCCAGCAGTTCTCTTTGCACAAACTATCAATCAAGTTTTTAAATACTTAGATCACATTTCTAGGTGGAAGCAGCATTTAGTGCAAAGAATAATGAAGAGAACCCTAATATTAACCATATCTTGGGAACTGTTTGCCTACCTAGTGCAGCAATCATAGTTATTTCCCAACTGGCCTTAAATGTGGAAAACTGATCAACTATAGCAGTTTGCATTTGAAAACTGTAACGCAGACTTGTTTTCCTTTTTTTAAAAAAAAATCTACACTAATCAACAAATAAATAAAAACTGACAGTGTCTATATATTTGTTCAGAACCAATTCAGCAACTTCAAAAATATAATGTTCAGTGTTTGCTGAATTGCCTTATACTGCATCTATCACTTAAAAAAAAGTCTATGTTAAAAAAGTTCAAAGAAAAATAAGGAAAAAAAAAATTCCTCCAACTCTCTTTATACTGTATCAGTTGAAAAGGAAAGATTTGCAAGCACTGCTGCCTCTCACCTATTAATATGTAATAATTCAGGTCCCAGGTCTTTCTGGGAACTGGTTACAGAACATCCCTGCACAGCCAACATCTGTGCTCAGGCACCCTGTGCAGAGATGCTAGCCTTGGTACAGCAAGCCAGCAAGCATATTACATCATGTTCCAGTTCACAAGTTTTTTTGCTAAGAACAACCCCCCCTACTTGGTGTGGATTATTTCTACATCTATCAAGCTCACTCAGGAACATATATGCTGTAAGTCCTATCCCAGTGAATGCCTGTGTGCTTAATTTCACCTACATGAGTAATCACACTAAGAATCAAAGGATATAATCATGCTTGCAAAAGGATGCATGTAACTTCTTTATAGGACATTTGCATTCATTTGCATCTAAAGAATATATCAACTGCAGTCCTGTATCTTAAATGAAGGGTCACTGCTAGGTTATAGGCAATAATATCAAGGTATCTTCTGGAATGTATCCAACAGAGTCAAAATACCTCAGGAAAATGCAAGACACTTTTCTGTCCTGTTCAGAGGAAGGGTCTTTTGGGAGTATTTAGGGATGAACAAGCTGCAGGCCATGGAAGAACTGCCCCATGTATATAGAAGAATTAACATGGTTTAAAATTATTGCCATTAACAAGACTGAAGAATAGTTTGATTTGCTCTCCAAACTGAAAGCATTTTGACAGCACAACTGTACCATACAAAAATAATTATACAGCAAATGAAAAGCAAGTTTTGAAAGTTTTCCAGTATCACTCTGGATTTCTATATAGGATACACAGATTTCATGAACAGTTTACATGTAGGACACAGTAAAATTATTCTTTATGTATAAGAATACAGACCTTCAGAGTGCTTTTTCTTTGCTTTATTTTCATTAACACTATCCTGAGGGATTAGCTCCCTCCAATAAAACTATGAAAATGTTGATACTAGGTGTTGAAGGAAAAAATGTCCTTGTGGTTCAGGATTAGAGTGTTTAGGGAAATAGTGCACTTTTTATTCTATCTTGAAATCTACAGAAACGCACAGAATGGTTATATCCTTCCTACCGCCTTTCAAGTGGATCTTTTAAACACTGAAAGCAGAGTTTTAGTTAATACAAAGCACATTCATAAAAAAATATAATTTTTCAGACATAAGAATCAGTTAAAGAAAAAGCTTTCTCTTTTAGAACAAAACTACAACACAAACTACCTTCCACTGACTTTTACACTGCAAGTGAATCCGAGTAGGAGCCCCACACATCGTGGTCAATCTGCAGCAACAGGAGCAGGACTCACCCTGCTGAAGTATACTTGCCTCAAACATTCAGTGCTGGTGCACATGAAGCCAGGTGACACCCACATGTCTTTGACCACTAAAGCAACCTTTCCTTCTTCAAGAACATCATGATTCCCATAAGGCAATGTACACTCCCAAGAATAAATATCATTATACTCAATTTCTTGCACTGTGGTGGGATGGAAAACCAGAATTAATGTTCATGCTGATAGAGTCTGAACGGCCTCTAGAACCTACTGTTAAATCCATATCAAAATCCAAATATCAATATGGCAGCAGCTAAAGAATTCCATAAGGTGAAAGGTTAAGGATTCTTCTTGCAGAAGAGATAACAGCAATGATGACTCAACTAGAGTAAATTAAGATTTAAAACTAGCTTTCTTCCCTTTGCAATGAAAGATTTTGGGTATCCTTCCAGAAGATTTTTAAGTTATACCCTTCTCTGTATGGAAGCACTGTGGTGTTCATTAAAAAACAACACACACCAACCAACCCACCAAAACAAAACAACAAACAAACCAACCTCCTCCATTCTTGAAAAGCACCAGAGAAAAAAAAAACCCATTGGGAAAAAAAAAACAAACCACAAAACAAAACCAAAAGAAACCCAAACAAATTCCATGGACCACTCTTCAGGGATGAAATGCTAAAGATGTCTTTTTTTTAATCAGTTTGTGAAGATCTAGAAAAAAATAAAAACGATCACATTCTAAAGGTTCAGTGCATTCAGCAGCTATATAGTTTTGCTGCTTATTCGTCTTTAAGTTGTCTTTCAAAAATAACACCCTAGCTCATCAAAATATACATTTTTCCATTTGCCTTTAAATTAAAATAATAAAAAACAATTAGAGAATTCACAATCAATAGCATGACTAAGTTTCAGGATCATCTACAGCATATAATTTAAAGGTTGGAGATGCCAATACGCAGCATGTGGCAGGCCTATATGCTCCATGCAGCAAGTACATTTAGGATAATCTCAAATAATCTTGATGTTCAGATGTCAGTTTGTTTCTTCCAAATAGTGTAGAATACCCATCTGGAAAAAATAAGCAGTTAAGGAAAAGAAAAGCTTGTAGTACACAGTTAAAATGGAAGTATTTCTTTTCACTTCTGTATTTGACTCTTGAAAACTGGTAGTTGAAAAATGGGGTAGGTAAAAGTCTCAAGCCAAATCTCCCTGGATCCTCTTTCCAACTCACTAGTTCAAAAGAGCATCCCATTTTCACTGAAACTGAAGTCCATTCCAAATCTGTTTTCCAATTCCTGCTGAAGACATACTGGTTGTGCCTTTTTTTTTCTGGCACTGCAATCACTGAACAAGCTACAGATGTACCTTGGGAAGAAGGATCAAAACTTTGATCAGGAGTGGGGATCCCTCTTGCTCATCTTTTCAATTATAGAATTGCAAGCCTGAATAGTGAAGAAACAGCCAGCTATCTATTTCTGAATCCCTAATGAAGACACAGAGACAAAATTAATACTGTTCAGTAGCAGAATACTACATGTCCAGGTATCATATTGGTTGAAGATTTAAATGTCTCCTACCTCAACAGGGGTTCAGTTAAATGCTCACTTAACAGATGCATCTAAATTTAGACTGAACTTTTAGAGAAAAGGCTTCTGCAGCATTTGCCTTGGGTACCTAACACTTTTCAGAAAGCAGACCTTTACACTGCTGAGACTGAGCTAGAAGCAACTATAGAGCAACTGGGAGCTGCATCAGCCTCTGGGAGGGAGATGGACCCAGTTTCAGCAGTCTTAAAGCAGCTGGGCTCAAACCACAGTTCTCTGAGGTCAGAGCTACACAATTCCACCTGATTCCAGAGAAGCAGATGGATGAGAAAAACATCACTTTAAGAGCTACAGAGCAAGACATTCCTGAGATTTATAATTTAGCACAAAGATATATGCTCTTCTGTTTACACAACAACATGACACGTTCTCCAGATGGGAGTCTCCATGTTCACCATAAGGTCCTGGCAGACCTCAGGGATGCATATGCTTTCTTTAAAATAGAGCTGGCTTATGTCAACACCTATTTGAATTTCAGATTATTCTTCCCCCAGCAACACTGGTAAACATCAGAATTTCAAGTAACAATTACAGTAACAATAATAATGGTAAACCAGCTTAGTATTCAGGCTGCATTCAAGTATCTAGAGGTAACCTTTGGTCAGATTACAAAAATGAACAGCCACATAAGTAAAAAGATTTGTTAAACATATTTCAGTCACTTAAATGAATGTCACAAATGTGTCATGCCCTAATTTCTGATTAGTTTTCACAATTCCACTGTAAGCTAAAATACCTCTTGGTCACCTTCAAAATAGAATTTAGGTATATCCATTCAGATACATACACCTACTTGGAAATCTAAGTTTCAAGAACCTGTACCTGAAAGGTACAGGTAAAGGGCTATCAGAAGCACAATGTCAGATGAGAAGAGTACTGTGGGCTAATCTTAAATCAAGATGACTTCACAGTCCTGTATTTATACCATTATATTATTAATTCCTTAATAAAATGGACTAATAAATCCTGCCCCAATTCACTTACAACTGTTCACTTTTGAGTGCTATTATAGCTACTTAATGACCAGCTTTAATAATTTTATTGTTAAAAATAGTTCATGTTAGCTTAATAAAATATTTAAGTATTTTTCAAAGGAGTAGATTTGATACTCTATTTATAAGCACTTAGCATGCTTCCAAATAAACAATGCAATAAGTATTAGAACACTTTCTGAGAATGCATGCTTCAAATCACATACATGTTGCCAGACAATTGTACAGGCAAAAAGAACCTGTTACTCTGAAACTGTAAGCTACAAGGGCAAATATCTTCATATCCTCTTTTACACTCTGTCTGGAAAATGTTAAGATAAAATCTGACATTCACTTGAGAGCTGACAATAATAAGAACCAGGAGGAGCCTGTAACAGTCAGTATGGAGTCCGGAACAGCAGGTTACAGCATTAAACTCAACTGAGATTAGAGCAGACAAAGAGGGGAGGTAAAATGAACATGCAGAAAAGAACAGCTGTGGTGGAGTTTCACACACAAATTATTATTCATAAGCAGATCCTGGAAAGAACTCTCCTGTCAAGAAAGGGACAGTCACAGCAGGTATTACCTGCAGAAGATTTTCTGGGAGATCACACAAGTGGTAAACACTCAGGGCAAATGCAGACAACAGAACCACCCCACTGCAGAGCAAAATGCCCCTTCTGAGCTAATGGCTTGAATCTGAAACATCTAGCTCTGTGTATAAAACTTGCCTGCCACCCACACAAAATGAAAAAAAATCTGAAGGATTGTTCCTGCAATTATCTTCAAAATAAAAATGCAGTAGTTCATTTACTATGAAAAAGAAAACATTAATAGTGTTTAAATTAGAACTGCCTTGAGATCATTACATCCAAGCAATCTAAGGCTTGCTTGATTTAATACATGCTCTTCACTATTTTTCAATCCTTAAGGATACAATTCCATGTAGGAGGGAACACACACAGTTTCTTTTGAGAATTCCACAGGACAATAAAGCCTGCTAAGCTGTTCTTCATACAGAGTCAAGGCATCAGTCAGATTGATACAGTTTCCCTGCAGGAAAAAACAAAGAAAAGTCCCAGTTACAATCAAAGAAGAAAAACTGCAGATGGATATATAAGTTTTTTACATTAATGCAAGGTTCCCACAATACTTCAGGACCAGATACATACTGCATTTAATATTTAATATCTACAAGGCAAATACTGAACAGCTTGTCTTCATTCTGCCTACAGCAAACAATTTGTAACTTTTCTACAAAGGGTAAAGCATGGGGGGGATTATCTATTTTCTCATTAGCAGAAACAACCATTACATTAGGGCTTCTAGTTAAAACAGACCACCATGTGTTGTTTATCTTTAGCATTCTACTTAACCATTTTCTTTATGATTGTTTAAATATACCAGTAAACACTATAACATCCAGATTGTATCAATTATTTAACATTGCCTAGGTCTGACAATATTTAAATTCACTATAAAAAAACCCTATAACCTATTAATTTTAAACAGATTCTTCCACAGAGCCATGTGACAAAATGAATCAGATTATATGGAAGTTCTGTGGCTATACATTATATTGTATCATGCTTTTGAAAAGGAAGTGATTCCTATGGCACTTTTTCTTGGACTTGTATCTTATCTAGGAATACTAATAGTAACCTTTTCTGAAAAAAAGAAAAATATTTTCTCTAACAGTGCAACTATGAAATATCAGACATCTAATTCTCATAATTCCTTTCCAAACAAATATAACCTAAAGTAATCACCCTGGGGAGGAATTAAAAACAAAAATCACCACACAGAACTACTAATTACAAACACAACCTTGTCCAAAGCAAAGTATTAACAAGCACAAGTCAATGCAACATATACCTCAGATAACCATACAGAGAATGATGAACATAAATCCAGATCAACTGTACAAAGCACAACAATGACCAGACCACAGTAGCACTTATTTAGTAACCTGTTATTATCCAGGGGACTGTAGCAGTTATTTGGTTCAGCTACTTTTTCCCAAATGTGTAATTGTTTCAACATCAGACTGAATGCAAAAGAAAACCAAAACCCAACCTGTGTGTGTAATTTAAGTCATAAATAGAAGACATTGCTAGGTAATTTATGGGGCATACTACTATTACAGAAAAAGTTTAATAGGATACACAACGAGATAAAAGCATCCAGAGTTTCCCAGCCTGTCTCTTCAGTATTTTATCCTTTCTCCCTTCTTCAGAAGCAGACAAATCACAGCAGACAGTGTGGAAAACCAATTATAGGAACAATGAAACACACCAATAAGCAGTTTTAACTTTTCAAATCCACAACTCCCAAATCTCCAAATCAAGATCTTGCCTAAAGGTTCAGACATCTCATCTGGCTGTTCTATTAACCTTACCTTTTAGAGACACACCACAGAATTTTAGTTATGCACAGTTACAATTTTTTTTATTATTTGGCTTTACTCAACAAAAGGCTAAGAATTGAAAAAAATCTACTATACAAAACAGATTAACTTCTATGAAGAGGAAAGTGAATGGAAAAAATAATCACTATTATTAACATCTTTCTGTAAGAAGTGACCAGCTTTATCAACTAAGACTACAGTGTTGATAACAGTTAATCACACTTAGATTTTCTTGAATTGCTAAAATATCTCAGTCTAGAATGCAATAAATTCAAAATCAATCTAATCTGTGTTCATTTTAACTTCATCTAGTGAAAATAATTCTGTGGTTAGAGCAATACTTTTTTTAAAAAATCTGAACAGCCACAATGTTCTCAAACAATAACAAATATTGAACAGTGCTTAATAAGTTTTAAAGCTGATGACTCACCAGTTACACTTTTTCAAAGGGAAATATGCAAAATCAGACTTTCTCCTACAGTGTTCAGTCAATTTTCACCACACAAAAACCCTACCAAACTCCTCTGCCTGCCCCTTCTTAACCTTTGTTTCAGGTCACATAATTTGACAGGTAAGAAATGGGGGAACGCTGGAAAGGTTTTTCTCCTACTTAACAGGCACCCCTTTAACACAAAAGTAACTTTAAACTAAGATTAACAGAACTATATTTATAAGACCTTGTTTGAGACTGATGATTCCTGAATGGTTTCACAGCCTTGGCACTCTGAGTTTGCTCAGTGCTTGCACACACTTTGGCAGCTCATGCCTGTCTCCCAACACCAAATCTTTGGTGCTTTCACAAGTTATACATTCTGTGGCAGCACAGATTTGCTTTTCAAGTTTCCACTACACAATGCACAACAAATTTAAATAATTAGGAACAGCCAGTAAAAAAATATAGTTTTAATCCTTAAAATAAGCAGTAATAAAAAGATTTAAATTAATCCTCTAAGCTCCAAGTAACAACACACCTAAGAAGGTGATGAGCCTGTCAACTGGTTACAGGCTGAATTTAGGCCACTATTCTCCAACCTTAGAAACTAGTGATGTGAAAGACAGTAGAGTCCCTTTCCTTAATTGCCCATTCCTTACATCCATAGCTAGTGGATATCCTTGTCTGTAACAGTATACTGAAAATTTTTACTTTTAATTTACCATGGGTTTTTTTCTATTTTTATTTTATGATGTGTCAGTTGAACATGGCCATGGTTGGGTTGGAGGTTTGCTTTTTGCTCCCCCCTACCCCCACCTCCATTCAGAGCAACTAAAAAACAAGATGTAAGAGCATGAAGCACCTGCATCAAAGCTGAGTTTGGGGTTTGGGTGACAGGGATGGCTTTTAAGAAGATAGCAGGCAAGCCTGACTGAAGGGTATCTTCACTGGACAAATGATCAATTAACTTGAAATTAAACTCTCAGTAACACAAGAAAATGAAATGCCCCTTAAAGGCTCCCAAACTGCCAAATCACACAGGCTCACACAGACGTGTCTGTTCTTCCAGCCTCCTTCTCCATTGCACTCCAGTAGAGCCCTGCTCCCTCTTTAGAAGTGCTAATTAGAAAACCCACACAGCAGCCAAAAAAAGGAGTGTAGCTATGGAGAAACATCACAGTGGCCTGGACATATAGAGGGTAGGGCCACACTGTGAAGGGTCACATGTGTGTGTGGGAGACATCTGATCCCTTGTACCAGTGATTAGGGCTGTTTACTAGAACCCAAACCTAAGAGTGGTCCCAGACAGTTTTTATCCTGCCTGGGGTGGATGACCCAGACAAGGAAGCAACAAATTCCTGTTCAGAGGTATTTTTAAAGGTTCCACTTCATAAACAGGCTGAAAATGACAGCCTGCTCAACCTCAAAGGATTAAGTCAGCAGAGCAAGAGCTTAGCACAGAAAAAGGTATTTTCCTAGCTACACATAATTCACTGCCACAGAGACAACCTTACAATCAGTCTCTGCATCTTACAGCCCATAGTTTCACAGCTGCTGGGACTCATGTCCTATTTTGAAAGTATGATGATTCAGAAGAAAAAGGACAACTATATCAAACTAGTATCTACAAGTGTACATACTCCAGTGAAGTTGAAAAAAATCACTTGGGTAATTTAAAAATCACACTGGCTTTTAGAAGGCCCAATATCATAAAACACTTAACATGTTCTGAAACAAAACACTGTGAGACTCCATTAGAAATGAAACTTAGCTGTGGGATAGCCCACATTCTTACATCCTCACTGACTCCCACTTCTCTCCCTGGTGATGGCTTGGAATCTGCACCTGTAACTGACTGCCCTTGGAGAAGATAACACTAAGCACCTCACAGACAGACTACATCACAGAACACTTCAGAATAAGGAAGAATGGAAATACAGCAAGCCATATGACCCTTAAACAGCACACTAGTGGGATTATGTTAATGTTTTAAAGCAAGTCTTGAGCCTTAAACTTAGAGAGGACTGCAAGTTCTGCAAGCTTAGGGTCATAAAGCTCAACTCTCTCTGTCCAGGTCCTGTATAAGCTACAAGACTCTCAATACTAATGATGCAGCTAGAAGAGCAAAGACATGAAAAGCAAGGCTGCTAGACATAAAACTAAGTTTCTGTTCTCATTGTGATTATTATTTGTGCATGCATAAATTATCGAAGCATTTCCCTTCCCCCCATATATTTCAGCACAGACTTAGAAGCAGAATAAACTACTCTTTCTGTCCTTTCAGAGCTGAAACAAGAAAAAAGTGCCTCCTTTATCCTAAAATTGTCCATGTATGTTCTTGCATAGGAATATGAATAGTCTGAAAAAACCCTACAGAAGCAGAATCTCTCTAAAAGTGAAGTGCTAGGCAATGGTGGTTATCAGTCCCCACCTAGCGGCCAGAGGATGTTCTGCAGCAGCATTTGGAGACGATCACCCACGGCATGTCGAGGAACAACCAGGTGTGCTAGAATAGCACATAAAAAACCCAAATAGCTCTTTTGATAATCACAGATAAATTGTACGGGAGTCAGGCAGCTCTAGAGGCTGTCTGCTGGCAGTTCATGCGCTGAAAAGAACATTTTTCTGAAAGTTGTGCAGAGGTCAGGAGCATTTCCATTTATTTTTCTCAGCAGTGGCATTTTGAGAGCCAGGAAGCAATACATTACATGAAAGGCTGGCATTCTGTGGAAGAATTCCATTTTTTTGAGTAAAGCATTTATTGAGCACAGGAATCAAATTCTAACAAGACACACAAGGTAACCCCCCTGCAAGCAAACTAAGAGGAGAGAGGTTTTGAACATTAGTACATCATAATGCCAAGGCAGAAGCAGCAACTCCAGCTACTGCCCAATAGCCACTGGGACAATGACCCTTTTGCAGCATCTTTCCTATGAGACATTTCCTCATCATAGCAAAGGTCAGGCTCTAACAAATAACAGTCGCTTTTCTGGATCATATTTAACATATTTCATTTTTTAGAGAATCAAAACACTTTGAGAGCAGGGAACAGGGTGTGCACACAAAGTCCTGGATTTTAAAAAGACAACTGCCTTAAAAAGAATGCAATTTCTTCAGCAAGTGAAGTACAGCCTGCTATCTAAGATAAATATCCTTGAAGTAGACAGCTGGAACAAAAGGAACTTAAATTTCCAATGTCAATAAACAGAGCTAAAACCCCCAGGCATTTAACAGCTAACTCATCAGAGCATTCAAAACCATTTATGAGTTCCTAGTGTGTGACTAAGCTCAGCTAACTAAACTCAGTAGTGGTCATGGCTGAATTTCTGTCCATAGTCTAACCCAATCCTTTGGACATCCAGCTTCAATTATTTTAATTCAAAACCTAATTTAATGGAAGTTATAGACCGTTGCTTTTCTTTAAAGCACCCCTAAAAATTAGTTCTTCCTTCAATCAGACCACTGGGTTTTCAGAGGGATTTTCTATTTGGTTTTGGGTTTTTCGGGGAAGAAGCTACAAGTACCATCAGATGGGCTGGAGAGCATGTCAGGAGATACATCAAAAGCACTGATAGCTGTTTGCCCCAGTATTAACTTTCCATTTTTTTCCTTCACTCTCAGGAAGAAAAAAGTTGTCAGCACACTGCTTCTGCACTCCAGAACTTTCACTGGCTACCAGTTAGCTACAAATCTGTATTGAAGCCACTCCAACTTTAACACTGTTTCTTCCCCATGCTGCATAATCCCACCTTGTTGCTTTGAGACTGTGAAGCTGATACTGCAGAGTTTCACAAGGGTTTAAACCAACTAGAGCCAGCTCAGCACTTGTCTTCTCTTCCTGTGCAAGCAGAGATGCTGGAGAGAAGAGTTCTCCTCCCAACAGGCAGCAAGGCTGCACCACACTCCATCTCTATTGGTTTCAGCTGACAAAACAAGCTCCCTATACCCTGGCTACAGCACAGTCACCACTCCATGGGTCAACACCAGAGCCTTTCTGCCAAGTGTGACAGATACCTGTCCATTACATACATTCTAATAAAGTCAGCTAGTCTCTGTGTACATTACAAGCATGACAACTGCAACACTGCTTGCTCTGTCCAAAAGATGTAGAGTCCTTTCATATGAAAGTCTGTTTTAAAAATTTCCACTAGTAACAATTAAAAAGTGAATTTGCAGTGTAATTCACATTTTAACCACAATTGTCTTGCCCATACAACCACAGTGATTTAAAATAAAGCAGCATATTAAAAGTTGCCAAAAAACTCAGTGTGTTTTGTATTTCTATTAACCTGTCCTGTTTGCCTGTAAACTAGGTTCCTTTATACACCTCAAACCCTTATGCTGATAGGAACAGAGTTCAAGTGCATAATTTGAGGAGTTTATTTCAGAGTTTAACAAGATTATTAAAGTTCTGTTCTTAGGTGCTCCACACATCAGTAGACTAGGTACAGACATGACAAATGAAATAATTTCGGACACTTCTACTTCAACCCAACCATCTGCTGGGTCTTGTCACATTTTTGTACAATAGCATGCAGCTTTGTGACATTCCAAATTACATTCAGAAAATATCTTCAGATTAAAATTCTATCACAATATTACCCATGAGGTGGCTATACTTGCATTAAGAGCAAACAGCAAACAAACAAATAGTATTCTCCCAAACGAAACTATGTCAAATTATTATACCTTTAAGGATGACAAATTTTCATGTCTCTCACTCTACAGCCAAAGATGTTAGTTTAAAAAAAACTAGTATCTGTTTATAAAGCATCTGCTTTTCCAAGAACTGTTTACAGTTAAAATACTCTGTAGCACACCTAGCTCATCCTTGAAATTGTTTAAATTCAATTACATAAGTGCTACAAATTCAGCTGAAATAAAAAGCCAGTTCACAAAGCCCAAGTTTCAAAATCCCTAATGCATCATTAAAAGGAGAAAACCAGCTTGTGAGCAGATTGTAGTTAGTTGGTTTGGGTTTGTCCCTTTTTTTTTTAAACCTGAAAAATGCAGACTGCAGTATATGTGCTGCAATACTTTTTTACATCTAGATACCATACCTGTGTGAAATATTTTCCATCTTGTTTCAGGACTTTCATTGAGAGGTCAAGAATCAACCTCAGAAATTCCCACGTGGAATCTGCATACAGAGTATGATTTAAAACAGAACATCACTATTACATATTAAAGACTTCCAACACATATGCTGTTTTAAACAAGTAGATATTCCATACCTTAAAAAAAGGAAAAAACTAACTACAAAAGAAAAAAATCTACAGAACAACCCACCCAAAACAAAAACCATACAACCCATACACAATGGCAGTGATGCTAGAAGCATCTCTTATTCTTCACAGCAATTTTCCAGACATTTCCAAGAAATTACAGAGAGGAGGGAAAGTTTACTAAAGTCTGAAGTCCTCAAATATTAAATCACGTATTTCTTGAAAAAGTATTACTCTGGAATAAAGAGTACATCTTAAAGAAGTCCTAGGCACATGCTAGTTTCTTCTAACATTCAAAAAAAAAAAACCAAAACTAATCAGATCAACTAAAACAGATCATTTCTTGCCTTTGGATTTGCTATTCAATATTCAAGGGCAAGAATCAAAATATTTTTGTTGCAAACCGTCACAAACCGTTACACAGCAGAAGGGCAGAAATGTGGAAAATCCTCAGAAATTTAATAAAATGAATTGGAAGATTAACCTTCTTCTGGAGATGTGGAGATTGGAACAGCTGTCAGATCATTAATTACATAATCAAACATCCTTCCTTCTTTGGCATACCTCTTCAGTACGGGAATACAGTCTTCAATTAGAACCTATAAAAATGAAATACTGAAGATCTAGACTCAAAACACCCTAAAACTGACCAGGTGAAATGAACAAATGTGGAGGGGAAAGTACAACATTAAACACACATTGAAATTTAGGCTCCATTTTCAACTTTTTACATCATAGAAAAAGGAGGAACAGTTGTAGGAATTATGACAACAATGTAGGCACTACAGGACTGTATTTCCCAGCTGCTTGCTGGGTGGTCACTTTTCTATTTACCAAATAACAGTTAGCAGTCCCCCAATAAATATACAAGTAAAATAAAGTATCCATATGAAGGGTCACTGACTCCTCCAAAGTAGCATGGGATTTCTGTTGATTTTTTGAATGCTTTAGCTCACACCTGTAAACTATCTGTGAGCTTTAAGGAGCAGAACAAAGATTACTACTGTAAGTACAGATGTCAGATTACAGTTGGGCTAGTTTGGAAGCTCTAAGATGCAGCACATAAAGACCTGAACTGCAGGGATGTGTGAATTTTTTAAACTTTGAAGATAAACATAGTAGTGTAAAGGCAAGATATTTCACCTGCAAACTGATTTTTAAATATATAAATTCAAATATTCTCAACAGTCCAGGACAACTAACTTAATTTACATGTTTCTTCCACTTTATTATCAATTGACAGAATGATTAACACTTCATCCTTACTGCTACTTCCTTTACTTGTAAGCTATGGCAATAAACATGCTCCTACCTTAAAAATAATTACATATATTTAAGGAATATATAAGTTTGAAGATGGAAAGTTAAAATATTTTGACACTAATGTATACTTTCAACATAAATCCCACTGCCAGCTATTAACATTTAGGAAGGATTTTTTTTCTTTTTATGACATTTCTAAAATTAAGAGAAAAGAAACACTTCCTCAAAACTCAGGACTGCCAGAGCTCTTCCAGGTTAGATACAACTGCACTTGAAATATTACTTTTAATGTAAGAAAATAAGTTACCTGATAACATTCTCCTTTCAGATTGTCTAAGACATCTCCACATGTTTTACGCATGTATTTTTTGCACCCGTCGATCACCATTTGGTCGATGTTGGAAGCTGGTTAAGGCATTCTACATTCCAGGAATAATACAGGTAACACTTTCTACTACTTTAGAACCAAACCCACAAAAAGGTGACACTCACAAAGAAATAGTAAGATGTTTATCTTGGTATACACACAGCAATAGCTAACCTCATGTATTCACTTCCATATTCAGATAGAGGTTTAAGAAGTGTTTGTTTTTAACCAGTATTTCTGATAATTTAGGCTACCATTACTGTGAAAGCTTGAAATGTGAACAACAGGATATCATATTTTAAAACCTCAAAACTAAAGCAGGTTAAGACTAACCTACTTTAGTTTCTAGCCAGGGGACCCCAAAACCTAGGCTGAGCAACATTTCATAAAGCTAACAGTGGCTTACATTACAAAATATTTGAACTACAATGTTGGAAACTTGGTTTGTATCAGTATTTTTATGGGAAGGCAAGAGGTGGTGTTTTGACCATCAACACAATTCACCAAGTCCTGATATTCCTATTGATTAAGCTTTTGCTTCTAGGGATTATTTTCAATAGCTTTCTTTAGAAAAGCAGAATCACCCAGGGAGGCAGAACTCAGCCCAAACTACAAACTTGACAGTCCTGTCTTCAGTTATGAGACTGTATCAATCTTATGACAGAGCTGTTCCTTTCCAATTCTATACAAATTCCACTTAAGAGCTGTGGACTTGAAAGCATGTGCTACATAATGATGCATATAAACATAGTCTTAGGTGCAAGTTTCATTTTAGACCCTACCACCTCCTTAAACAAATCAGAAAATGATTGTTCCATTTTGCTCAATGCTAAGACATTGGCAGAAATTGCAGGCTGAAGAACACTGAAATGAAGATCAGTCATTTGACAAAGGATATCTCTACCATAGTAACCATCTTTGGCTTCAGTTTGACTATCTCATACAGTATACCTCCATCACCACCTCCTAGGATTAGCACTTCTTTCCCAGTGTAGTCTTCCTTTCCACTGCCCATTATAGCTTGAGTGTATGCCAGGTCACTCTCTGCCAGATCTGAATGGAAGAAAGGGAAAGAGATGGACAGAAACATTACAGCTTGAATTCTTCTCATTAGTTGGTATTAAAATTTGGCATTCACCCAAAGGCAATATAACAGAGACCAAAGCAAGAGCATCTGCAGAAACAACCTTGCTTGCAAACAGTCCAGGCTAGAGGTGGTTAGTCATTTAACAAAGCTAATGAGATCCTCCTCAGAGTCCCAAAAGAATTTCTCTAGTTCTCACTGCAAATCCAGCAATGGCTACCTCAGCATTAGGAATTACAGTGTCTAGACAAGCAAACTTGTAGAGCAAAACTGTCAGGACTTGATGCCCACACTTCAGTGGTTTTTTACCTCAGACTAGTGCAGCAAGAGACAAATCTGATTTATGAAAGAACACTGGACCCCAACTAACAACAGCAACCTAGATGCCCCCCCAGTAGATCCTGCCACAGAAGCATTAAATATGACTTAACACCTAACTGCTGAAGAGCTCTGAGGCATGTCTTCTGCTGACCTGTTCACTATTACCTTCAAAGCAGGTAGTAACATTACAGAATCACAGAATGTTAGGGGTTGGAAGGGACCTAGAAGATCATCTAGTCCAACTCCCCTACCAGAGATTCCTAGATCTGAGCTTAGAGCAGCAGCACATCATGGCACATCCTACAGGTCTGCCTGGCAATCAGCACTCTGCTTCTAGGTATGTAAGAAAACTACACAAAGCAGTACCTTAAAATCCCACAGATGGCAAATGCGTAATGTCATACTTCCCTTTATATGAGGCACACTGTGACAATGTTCAAACAAAGCCACATTTATATGAAACTGATAAAAATATCTGGCTAGAAGCATGGAATACTGAATTTGGTGGTTTCAAACATTTATATCTAAATTACAAAATACCTTGCTAATGAATAACAACACACTTCAGCTGCCATCTGCACCTAAATCCCCCTGACAGTTGCAGAAAGTTAAGTGAATGGTTCATGGGTATTTCTAGTGATTTCAAAAAGCTATAATCAAATTTAATTGCTTTGTCATTAGACTGAAATTAGGCATCCTTAGGGCAGCTACATCTTTCTTTTACCTCCATCAGTACTTTCCAACACAAGTCTTGAGAAATTTTACAAAGCATACTTCTTGATGCCTAGATCTTCTAGCAACCAGCATTTTTATACAGCTTAAAAGAACAGCAGCCCATCTTCTTCCAAGTTCACTTTCAAAAACAGAAAGATCAGCAGGCACAGAGTACCACATACAAAGACCCTCCCATAAAGTCTGGGTTACTCTTCTGATTAGAGTCCAGCTGAACATTTTGAAGACAGAGTCAAAAAGATATTCATCAACAAAGCAGCTAAATTATCTAACATTTAGCTGTCCTGTATCTCTCCAACCAGGCAATTTCCTTAGAGAATCAAGGGAGCAGCAGGAATAGCCACACACACCAGCATGTACTGCATATGCCTTTCAAATTCCACTGAATTTTGAAGACCAAAGCAGTGTTTTACTGGCAAAGAGAAACCCTCAGTAGTCTGAACTTTCAGCAAATGTGTAAAGGCTCATATGAAAGGAACAGAGTAAGCTCTGCTGAAGAACACTGACTTGTACGCTCCTGTGCCACCTTCCACAGCAAAGCTGCCAACTTTGGGCAAAGAAAAAAAATAAATCTTTGTACTCTAGGTTTTACATTGGCCAGTCTGATTAAAATACTGTATAAACAGTAACAGATGTGTACATGCACATAACGTGGCTTATAGCATCAGAGCTATGACCCTTCATCTATTAAAACTGGCCATAGCAAGAGAGA
The DNA here is from genome assembly GCA_024611195.1 of Ceyx melanurus. NCBI lineage: Eukaryota > Metazoa > Chordata > Aves > Coraciiformes > Alcedinidae > Ceyx > Ceyx melanurus. The sequence continues at coordinate 187,269 of JANHGL010021171.1, forward strand.
AAACAGTTCAATTCACACAAAAGATCATCAGATTACATGATACTTACTAACATCCCCACTGAGGATAAGAATATTCCCAAACTGTTTTGAATGCAGAATTTTAATATTCTGAAAAGGTGAATCTTCATCATAGACAACTTCATCTATGTCATACTCCACCAGGCGTCCATCAGCTGTGGGCCAGTATCTATCAATGACACCTCCTCTCAGAATGGCTGGCAATCTAGAAAGACACAAGAAAAAATTATAAAAACATTTTAAAATGTAGTCCAACAGCCATGACAAATTCCCTTCCCACCTTCAGCTCTGCTAAGAATGCCATTTCTTTGAGATTAGGTAATCTCATCTGAAATTGTACAGAGACAATTTAAACACATACACAACAGTGAGCTATTATAGTGTTTCAAATTGAGCCCTGCAGTGTATCAGCATAATCTTTGCTACTAACTAACACTTTGAACTATGTTTAAGTAGTTCAAGCATTTGGCATGTTGGTTTTTTTGGTTGCAGGTTTTGGTTTGGGTTTTTTTGTTGACTGGTGCTTTTTTGTTTGGTTTGTTTTGGGGTTTTTTGTATGTGTGTGGTTTTGTTTGGGTTTTTTTGTTTTGTTTAATTCTGTATAGTGTTACTTTGGTTCATCAGTATTTCAACTGTAAATACAAACTATATTTGAAGTGACACTGAAAGATGAAAAATATTGCAATCCCTTTTATGCAAACTGTGTAGATAAAATGTTCCCACATACACTTCAGTTAAGGGTTGGTTTCCCTCACCCCGCCCCAAGGAGAGTGTAGCTGACCACCAGACAATGACAAGCTTCTTCCAAAATCACTAGTGATTCCCAATAAACATTTCAGAAATAGTTTCTACCCCTAGAGAGCCGCGAGATGGCAGCAGACGGCGAGAGCAAGAGCACCTGAGGATAACATCAAGAGGACAAAAAGGAGGAACAACTTTTCCTGCAGCCTAAGTAGAGCTGTATATAGGAAGACAAGTTTGTTTTACATCCTTCTTGTTATAAAGCAAAAAAAAAAAGTAAAGCAAAGCAAGAGAAACCTCTTTAACATACAGATGTTAAAGAACAATATCCAAGGTATAACACACTTCAAATCACTACTGCTTTACTTGTGGTCTCATACAGCCTCCATACTACTTTCTGCTACAGCATCCCTTAGTTACCCCATTCTGTAGTTTGCTCCTTGGCTTTATTGAATCTTGTGGATTTTAAACTGCTTTTTACTTTTTACTTTTCTTAAGCCATTTCCACTCAGCCTCAGTGTAGCTCCAGATCTCATCCCTGGTCCCAACCAAAGCTACACTGGAGCTCTGCCCACACCTGCCCAAGTCTTTTGCCAATTGCTGATATCTACTTTGGTTTCAGAGCTGCCTTAATATTAGAGCCCAGCCTGTCAAAGGGCTGGTGCTGACCAGCCCTGCCCACCCTGTCCATGAGCTGTGGGATGCAGCCCAAAGGGTATGGTTCATGCCCCAGCCTATAACCCTGATACCCTTGGCTCCCCAGCCCTTTTAGAGCAGTCTGCTCTTGCTTCCTAGTTGCACATTATCTCACCATTTCACACAGCCATTGTGGCAAATTTAAGAAATAATCTTTGCCCAAAGTAACCCTACAGAAGATAAAGCTTAACACAATTACAAGCTTCATAGTATCTTCAATTCCACAATATGGTAACTTTTAAATACTGGGGGAAAAGAACATATGCATAAAAACATCCTCAGGCTACTCATCACAGTACAGCAAGCATAATTTGCTTATTATCTTTAGCAACTATTCAGACAAGCCACATACAGAAACAGATGAACTTACCTTTTCACCCTTTTTATATCACCATGAAACAATTCTTTCATCCTTTCTTCAACTTTGTTTAGAAGCTGGAAAAAAATAGCAAACAAGAAGAGCTGGAATTTATAGGTGATCACAATGTAAAATAGCTGTTAAATTAGGCTACTTGGAAGGAAATAAAAAGCACCAGCACTGAAGGCTTTGACATGTAACATTAGAAGTCCAGTTAAAACAAGCTGGTCATCTTAGCCTCATTACTAACAAGAAGCTGCATATTGTAGCAGCTGTCATCATTGCCTTAGCTGTCCTCCAGGATAACATATATCTTCCAGGCACAGCCAAAGAGGGAATATGAGAAGCCTGTAAGGTTCCATTCCATTCAAAGCAGTGGCCTATTCCCCTTCAATATCCAATTTCTAGACCTTTCATATTGGGGAAGATGAAATCATTTTTCTCTGTGGGGAAGAAGTTTGAGTACAGAGGCTCACCATCTCTCAGACAACAGAAGGACAAAGTCATACAGCAGAGAGCAGGATGTACAACACTTCATCACTGCCCTGGGTACACAAAGACACTTGTCCTTATCAAGACTTCTGTATCTTTAAACTTACTACAGCAAAAAAACATGCAGCCAACGACACGTAAGCATGCAAGCATGCATGCATAAGTATCTAAAATAGGTGTAACTACTCCTCAACTGTAAGAATTCTGGTTTGAACTTTGATACTTTAAAAATCTCTTACCAAAAGATTTTGATACACCTGAACAAAAAGAGCTCCTTGTACAGTTTGCTAAGCCTGGTGTGATAAGCATCACTCTTACCTGATCGACTTCCTCTCTTCCTTTCGCATGATCACTGTAGCTCTGCAGATCCACCAACACTAACCCATGAGGGTGAATTCTCAAGTTGGCAAAACTACAAAACAGAGACAGTGATGATGGTTTTATCATCAAAAGTCAGAGTGAGGAATGAAAATCTGACAAGTTACATTAAACTAAAAAATGCACAGATGTTTTTCCAGGCATCTGCAACTGTTGACAATGCCAGCTCCAGTCTTCCTCTGCAAATCACAAGGCTGCAAACAGAAGGCTGCAAGAGCACACCAGTCACTGCAGAACTAACAAACACAGCAGGCATCAAAGCAGTGAAATGGGGTGTTTAATCCAGAGCAACCATAGTATGAATGAAAAATGTACTCCTACTCATCTCTACTATCTTCCTTCTCACTTTATTTTTTCCAACTTTATAGTAACTATTCAGAGACAGTGTGCAAGTTCAAAGCTGAATAAAAATTTATAAGTGAGAAACAGCAGGTGTCCTAGAGAAAGCCACAGCTTTGAGTAGTAAATATCACAGCAGCAAACTCCACTGATGAATACAGATGCAAGCTATACAAAACTCCTACTGCATCTTGTATTTATTATAGGAGCATTTAAAGACCAAAGCTTGATTGTGCTAGGTGCTAGGTAGACAAACATAGGACCTTCAAGAAATTGCAACAAAACAACACAAAGAATAAGATTCTATTTTCTTTTATCCTTCCCCATAAAACATAGTAGCAGAGGGGACATCCTTTCAATACTAGGGAGGGAAAAAGAAAAACCAAAATGCTACAAGAGGATTACATAAAAGGGAGGGAAGGCATACACTGAAAGGACAAGAGTGGAGATTAAATTCTCAATATTTTGCAAGTGTTACCTGACGATTATAGTTTTTGGAAACCATAAGATGATCAAATGATGAAACAACTGAAGTGATTCAAGAAATAAAGCACTCTTGCTGGCTTTGGACAGCAGTGATCTATATCTAAGATGCATCTACAGTTGACAGAGACCAGAATGCCCAATTCTCTTCAAAAGATGAGCCTGGAAAGTCTGGCTTTCCCGAAAACTTTATGCCCAGGTCTTGCCTTCAGGAGGAAAGCCGTTTCTATACAACACCCACATGCTTACCGTGTTCCCTCCCACACACCTGCAGGTTGACAAAATCTTTTAGTGATCCTCCCTACATCTCAGCGATTGCCCACTAGGTGTCCCCCCCGACAAGTGCTTTTCATCAGGGACCAGAAACGGCTGTGTTCTCAAAGGCTATTCACTGAAACCACAGTATAGCCTTAAAATACACATTCCCTCCTGCACCAAGAAATTATTCCCGCATAAAAACACATTATTTTATCCCGGTAAAGGATGAACAAAAAATAATCAAGGACCAAGAGATTATTTTAATTATTTTTTTTAACTACCTTGGAGACTGCTGCCTCTTAACAGACCAGGTTCATGAGCTAGGTTCAAGACCAGTGAACAGACTTGCTCCAGGCCCTCAGAGCTGCAGCTACAGGCAGAAATGAGCACCTGCAGTTCATGAGACAGCACGGCTGTGTTTGCTGAAATCTGGCAGTGCCAGAAATATTTACATTGCTAGAAAAACTTTTTATCAGTTTATTCCCATATTCCAGATGATGCTATTTACACAAATAAGCAACAGTTTGATTGTAAGTTCCCCTTTAAATTCCTTTCCTACAAGAATCACATAGTTGTCACAAGATTTGACAGCTGACATTGTCTTCACTTCCCTGTGACTGCATGAAATACTTCCTCAGTACGTGCTGCTGCTGCCTTTGGTTTGGAGTCTTTTTTGGGTGAAAGGCACAAAGACAGAAGAGGGTTACTCTGAGAAACACAATCACACAACTTCAGTGTTATAAGTGGTATGATAGGATTAGGATACAGAGACATTGCAGAACCACCATTCAATTTGGCAAATTGTTACCTCTACCAGAATAGCAGAGTCCCAACACTCAAGTGAGGGGAGAAAGGGAGCTGCAAAAGTAAGGGTCAGTGAGATGAAAGGCAGGCAGCAGGCTGGAGCAGTGTAGTAGGGCAAAAATTCAAGCCCTGAGCATCCATCTGATAATCTGACAAATTAATGGTAAACAACCTTGAATTAAATTCAAAATTATCAAAGATGACATTATAGATCCAGGTTAGTAATACCTTAGTTAGAAGCCACTTTGTTAAAAGACACTTGATTGGAAATTAGCATCCAAAAAAGCTAAAATGCCTGTAGAGACAAGCACACAGCAAATGGTACAGATGTACACTCAGAAAAGCAAGCAGACCAGTCACATTCAGGAAACAGCAGGAGGCTAAAGCTGAACCCATAAAAGACTTACTACCTTCAATCAGGAGAGCAGAGGCAATGCTGGCTTTTGTTAGATTAGACTTGTCTGCCTGGCAGAACACATAAATAAATGCAGGTTTTCAGCAGCAGCTCCTCTAATAATTGGGGGAGGGCTTTAAAACCAAGTCTGGTGTCCAACTACAAAATCAGCAGTTAACTTCACAACTCAAATGAGACGGGAAAACTATGAAACCACCTCCTTGGGCCTACCCTCCTGCATCTTGTCTTACTGAAAAATTACTTCCCATTTTCAAAATAAAATATTTACCACACCTGAGGTGTGCACTTGCAAGCAGTGAGAAAAAAATAAATTGAGAAGGGATTCTCTCTTTTCCCTTAGGCAAAAAAATCTGCACATGAAAAACAGCCCTCACTGTAATAAAGCCCCACTTGTGCTGCATCTGCATACGTGCCACATCTAGAGCAGTACTCCAGCTTTTCCTGCTTGCATGCAAGAGAGTCTCAGCTACAGAAACAATTCTATTGAGTGCTACATCTTGCCACCTCAACAACAGGGGACATCAGATAGTAAGAAATAATTCCCAATTGAACAAATCAAAGTAACAGAAACAGATGTTTTGGAGGATAAGAATCGTCTTTACATATGAAAGGAGACAGAAACAAAGATCAACACATTAGGATACAAATTATTTATTTAACCTTAGTTACTTGTACTGAAGAGTAAAATAAAGTGTATGAGATTGCCCACAATGCCCTGAGAACAGAACTGGCTAGACAGAGAGGTTCCTACAGACTCTTCATCAAAACTTATCTGCTGAAAGACTAACTCTGAATCACTATAGACTGTTTCAAGGATTTGTAAAACAGCTTGCCAATGAAAGCATCACCTGTCAAGTTACTCATGAGGGAGGAAATGAAGACCTGCTTATTGTAGAAAATCCCCAAATAAGAGTCACAACATTGTTTCAATAAAGCATAGGTTTTAAAAAATGCTCTTCATATTAGAGTATTTAAGGAACTCTAAGGTATTAAGCAACCACCGTTTTTTGCTGTACCATTCATTATTTCTGTTCTTTTAGAAAATAAGGAAGTTAAACAATCAAAAGCTACTAAAGTTCTAAACCATTGCAAATTCCTAGCAAGTGGTTCCAGTTCTTGACCCCATCTTTGCACTCGGGGTAACTCAATGAATAAACTACAACATTTTAGCTAGAAACAAAGAGCTAAGGAATGTTCATCCTGCTCTTCTAAAATATGCTAACACAAAAGAAAAAAGTCAAAACACTCCCTTCCCTTCATAGTGTTAACATTCATCATCCTCACAGCAACATACAAACCACATTCAACTGCATAAATCTTGCACTGTTATAAATAATGAAGTCAAATACCAGCAGGATTACACTTTTCTAAACAAGAATTTAGTTAAGAGAACAAAAGCCAAAAACGCATGTGTGTATAAGGGATGTCAAAGCTTTTCTAAAAGACAGTCTTCTACTGTAGGAATGGTGACTAAGTTTCAAGGTTTGTGGGCTTTTAAAGAACTTTCAGGTGAAATGGGACAATAGAGGGGGCATGAATGCACAAAGGACAAGGAAAAAAATGCTAGCTGTACACAGTATAATAGTACTTGTTCACAAACAGCACTACTCTTAAAATACACTATTAAGATATTAAATTTTCAAATATTAGCTTTTAGTATTTTCTCCTTACCCTACATTGAATAAAATTTAAAATCTGTTTGGCCTCAAAAATCAGAGGCAGAGCTCCTCTCCCAAATCTGCTACTTACTGTTCCCCAACCAGCTACTTTTGGTAAGCAGGTGGGCAAGGCATCGAGAAGCATCTCCCCACCACTACAGACAGAGACCCAGGAGCTCAATGAGCCATTTCCTGCCCAGCTCCACAGCCTTGTGTTGACAACCCCATTAGTAAATGTTTTCAGCTGAACTTCCCTCAATTATGTCCTTTGTCAGAGTAAATCACAAAGTAAATGAACCAGGTAGAGTTGCTACATGTGACTTTTGCTTGCTTAGCTACAGACAAAGGAGAACCGAGGATGTGTTGCTTTGGTAATGAGGAGAGGAAAGCGCAGCCTAATCCCCAGATCAGCTCCAATTCGCTTAACAGCCACAGCGCTCCACGGGCTCTTCACACGGAATCTTCTTTTCAGAGACCAACTTTTGTCAACAGCAGTGCCCACAATGCAGCTCTGTAGCACGGGGCACCATGTAAGCTCCAGGGGTTATCTCTGAAGACCGTGGAGTGCAGACACCCCATATTGCTATCTCATCCCAAACTATTTTTCTTAGAACCCAGGCTTGTTACATCAGCTACTCATCTTTGCCTCAGTCAGCTCTGTCTGGTTAAAAATGTGTTTTAATGTGCATACTCATGGAAATTCTACTCGCATTCAGCAACAACTCACACATCTTCCATGCCGGGGAACTTTTTTGACCAAGAACACCCAGGCATCATTACAGGAAACTGCTCATAACATACCCATTTTCCACCACATTTTCCCCCCTTTTTGCTACAAGCTACTTCATTTCCAGAAGTACTTTTATTTTTTTTTCAGGGAAATAAGAAAAGTCTGTATGCCCTAGATAATTTCTTCCTAGTTGTCAGATACTTCATTAGTATTAAAATCTTGATTGCTTAGGTCTCCAAAATAAAATGCAGACAAATACTGACAGTTTTAAAAGCCAATTTAGTATCAAATCCTCTATGTTCACCAGTTCATTCTTATCACTCATGAAACGTTTCTGTTGTGCAGTTTTGTTTTTAAACTGTCTTATCTAATGGCTTAAGTATTCACATCTTTATTTCTGTTAATGTCAGTTGTCACAATTTCAGTTAACTGAAATATGCTGTTAAAGTCTGCCTTAAGTACATGGAAGTTTCTTTAAGTGACCCAAAAACTGAAGGCAACGAGGCTTCTGTGAGTCTTGGGACCTCAGCAAGTTCTCCTGCACATTACTGTTCCTTAATTCAATGTTTAATTGGGCTGGCAAAACGTAGAAAAGTACTGTAACTATCTCCACTACAGAAAGTTCACTAGAAAAGCAAGTAATTTCCAGGGAAAATAAATCCAGTATACACCAGGGTTCAGACAGCAAATGAATACACCAAGCAAATGCAATAACTGTTCTTTATTAATTCACATTTAAAACTGCACCCAAAAAATAGCCACTTACAAAGTTAATATTAAGCTCTTCCGTGCACTCCTTTTCTTCATTAAGTTTTGAGACTGCAGCACAAACTGCAACTCATTACATTTAGGATGCTCTCCTAGACCAAGATTCCCTTAAAAGGCCAACTATTTCCAGATATATCATAACTTATTTCATAAGGGTTAAGAGTCTTGATTGGGAAACAATTTTGAACTGACAACAATTGTATATAATTTAACATTAAGCTGACAAAAGTGATTTGGTAATAAAACCAAGCTCAACTAAAACTTTTGACAGTTAACCACATTTCTGTTGGGAAGCACATCCATGGCTGGAATAGTGAATGCAGATGGTGAAGCACATGGAGCAAAGGCCAGGTTGCAGCAGCTGCATGTTTAACAGGGAAAAAGTAAAACTTCTATATCTGACTGCTAAAAAAAAATACCCCAACATGTCAAATAGAAAGTGAAAGAGCAAGTCAGTGAGCCTATGCAAATCGGGAAAGGTAAAAGTGGTGTTGCAGTAGCAGAATGTCTGTGTCTTACATGGACACCTCAGTATTAAGAGCACTTTTAAGCCCTTCTGTTTCCCTCAAAATTGGGTATTCTGTATCATATTTCTCACTGAGCTGAAAGGGTGAACAGCACTCATCTAAGATGTTTAGCATATGATGGTATTGAACATGAGAATACTTGACTAAACCAGCTGTATTCAACCCCCTCAGAGGGATCAAAGACATGAACTCCCCTCAGAACAGGCAGGCCATACTCACACTTCCATCACTTAACCCCAGCTCTCCCTATGGCCCCCATGGTATTATTCTTGTGGCCTCAAGACAGCAAGTGAGGGTTCTTCCCTCACTGTACCATATCACATTGCATATAGGTGACAGGAGGGCTCTGCTCCAGTCACCAATTAAGTATTTTACATCAAGATGACTGTATACATTGTAGGCCCTGGAGCAATGCACAAGATCTCCCTAAGTTATCAGTTCTCCATAATGCAAGAGAGAAACAATATGACTTGGAAATCCTTAGGCAATTCTCATACATGTTAGGAGTGGGGCCAACTGAGTTCCTTAACAGGACACTCTGGAGAAGAGAGCCAAGAAATAAAAGCTTGTTTAGCTTAACTCCAATCCAGAAGAACACCAAAGTAGAGATTTTTTTTTAAAAAAAAAGCAGCAGCAACTGCCATAATGAATGCCAAGAACAAAGAACTAAGTAACTGGAAACAAATGAAGTACAATAAAATTACAGTAATCAACTAATCCTGACACTGTAAAACAGCTTCTGGAATTAAAGTTAATGTGGCTTTGCTTACCAGCTTGTCCAAGTAGATTCTGCTTATGTGAGTGTCACCAATGACACCAACCACCTTTGTTGATGTAGCACATGATGCTAGTTACCTTCAGTAGCTAGGTATAATAGAATGTTTAAAAAGTACATACTAGACAGAGACAGTTATAATCATTCACATGCTAAGGTATAACTTGAGCATATTTAGATATTCAACTATCAGAAGAATTATATATACATTTAACTGACTTAAAGTTGTGATTGTGGATGACTGGCCTAGAGACCAAGACACAGTACAATGCTACTGCATCAATACAGCCCAGATAGACCAATTCAACTGTTCTGATACCCAAACTGCACCATGACAGGTTATCAACAGTATTTTGCTTTTAGTCACTGTACACAAGGCTAGTAAAAGAACTGTTTGCCATGCTTGCACCCCAGAAAGAGATCCAACGGGGGAAGTATTTGCAAAGGAGGACAAAGGGGACATAATTTTGAGAATGGAAAAGAAAATCTACTCACCTGCCATTTTTTTTAATGTAGGTTGCTAAATAACCATGGTCTTCCCAGTTATGAACTGTTTCTGTCATTCCCTGCTCCTGAAAAATGGGCTGTAGAGCTTTAAGAATGGCATTGCAATCAGCTGTAAGATCAAGAGAAACAATAATCAGTAAGGTTATTCCAATCAAATCAGTTTTGTAGTTTGTTTTTGGGTTTTTTTTCTGGTTTTAAGGCTGAACAGTTTTTGGTGTCCTGAATATTTCTGAGCTCCATCTGAACAAAAGTTTCCAGGTACCTTCTCCTTTTCTCTCCTCTAGATATATTCCTCAGTGCATGGAGAATCAAGCAATTTTCTTTCAAAATCAGTCTTCATCCCTGACCAAAAATGTTTATCTACAATGGATGTAATAAGAATGTTTTTATTAGAGCTACCAATTCTATTATAATATTGGTTACCTACCATCTAACACATCAGGCAAGTCCTTACTCCTGTTATTAGTTTTAAAATCATTTAAATACACAACTATCCCAGAAAGAAACTACAGCATAACAAGAAATTTAGTATGTGGAATTATTCACTTTTAGAGAAGTTTATACTATATTTAGCATTACACTCAAGCACAAGGAAGCAAAAGCCATCAGAATGATTAGATGACCAGCTACATAAAATATGAATCACAGTTCAAAATAATCTTGAATATTCCTTTATTTTGGGCCCTGATACCCATAACTGACCAGATGCTATGCACACATTTATTTAGAAAAGTAACCACTGCTACAGATCTATGTTCTGAACTTAAGACCACACCACATGTAACACCACCTCTTCCCCAGAGGGGATGCAAAAATGAATCTCTACACATGAAGGTTGGTGTGATCATGATACTTCTGGTAGGGATCATCAGCATACCAATTTCTTATTTTCCAGAAGGAAATGGTCATTTTATCAATGAGTTTACATTGCTATCTAGCATACAACATCAGCTCTCAAACACTTCTGGGCAGCTGACTTCTTGTAACCCACCTTTATCCTAACCCAAAGGCCACCATGCAGCTGGAGAAACCTCTCAACAGCTTTCAGTTTTCCTTTTCACCTTGCACAAGCTGTAGTGAGAGTCCTCGCTGGCTGCTGAAGTATATTTGGAAGTAGGGATGTGACACTGCTGAGGACTGAGGGGGTGCCTCCCCCAAGCAGGTTCTCCCCGGAACAGCCACAGTTTCCACAGCAGGGCCACCAGCAGTGCCTGCACCTGCCTGACCTGGGCTGGAGAGAGGCTGGAGAATGCACCCAGCACTAGGGCAGCCCAGCGCCCCAGGATCCCCACTTGCCATCACTGCCACCATGTCCCAGTGCCAGGGCTACTTTCACTGATATCCAGGACAGAGCAGAAGCCAAACTAAATCTTCACCATATGAAGGAGACCTCTCATTCAGAAAAGCACACAAAAATTCACATGGAAATAACAAAATAAGCTACTCCAGTAATTATTTTCACAAGTAAGCTGATGCTTTGTCCACAGTTATTTCTTCAGTCAGAACATGTTCATTTCAGAAGCCTCAAGTTTGCTGTAGACATTGTGAGATTTTTCTAAATCATCTTCATTACAACAATTGTAGATGCTCCATTCAAACAAGTATCACAAAAACAATATGCAAATTGTCAGTTGATTTTGAAACTGACAAGGCAAATTAGTAGAGGATGCTGCTAAACATGTACCTATCAGAACAGGAACAAAACCAGAACAACTGTCAACACTTAACTGCCAGTTAAGTGTCAGTGAGGAGATCTATCCAAACATTAAGGTATCATTTTTGCTCCAGATACACAAAACTAAGCCTATACTGCCATGAAACACATCAACAACAACCAGGACAGCCAAGTTATGGAGGCACAGTTTATAACCAAATGCTTGAGCACAGACATTATTCCTCTTGCCCTGACCTATTAAGAGTTATTCCCAAAGTAATTGTGTTTACTCTGTGCCCCTAACCACATATACCTTGGAAAACAGTAAGTGGAGTCTAAACACAAACAATAATTTCTAGGATGTTACCTATTTGTACAAGCTTCAAATAAATGAACAAAAAAATCTCTATAAACAAGAAAAATCACAAGGGTTGGCTTCTCAATCTCAACAAAACTCCACAGCAGACTAAGCTACAAATCTATATTACTTGAAACCTATGTTAAACCCTCTGTAAAGCCTGGACTCTTAACCCTGTATGTTTTAACCAGAGTGAAAAAAAACAAACATGTAAAACATGTATATAAAAGATTAATGTTATATAAATAAAAAGTATTTACTTTTTTTTCTACACCAAGTCAAGAGTAAGCCACCTCTCCAACACTTTATCAAGGATACTTAAGGCTCTGATTCTTACTGCTCATACTATCTGATCTTGAAAGCATGTTCAAGAGAAGTATTTTTCACCTTCTACATAAAACTTAACTCCTCACATTGCAAATTTTAGGGAAATAGAACCAATGAAAAAGTAAATGCTGTGGGACAACAGTGATGATTTGACTGCTGGTCTGTTCTCAGTAGGCAACACCACTGATTATTTTTACCCTCACTGATGAAATCCCACTATCTCTATAATGCTTTTATTCCCTCCCTACTCTCCTAACAAGATCTGCATCATTTGTGACAGTAAGTTTTTATCCTTCCTATCCAGCATCATAGTCAAATACCACTGAGCACAGGCTGTAATTAAGGCTTAGAATACAGTTTATCTGCTTAGCAATCATTATTACAACAGTAAGTGGGCCAACAATCAAGTCAACTTGGTTTTAGAACATAAAAAGCATACAAGAAACAGGGTCATAATTAGAGACACAGTTCTTAAAGGTCACTGCAGTCTCTGCAGCTTTGCACTGGAAAAGGAACATTGCACTGGTCACTTCAAACCTGCAGCTTCTGGCATGCTGATGAAAGCTGCCACCACACAACAACATGAACAAGAACTCGGTCTCATATGTGCCATAGCTTTCCAGGACAGCAAATCAGCATGAACCCCAAACTGACTAGTACACAGCTAACCCCAGACTACTTCAAACCCCAGACAGCTTCAAGGATTCCTGCTAGGTGCACCTTGGTAGAGACTGCAAGACAAATCACCACTGATACTGTTCTGGTCCACAAACACACTAATTCCTCACAAGCTGCTCATCATTCAGCAGCAGGTTTTTTTGCTAAGCACCCAGGCACAAGCTTGAGTTCTTCCTATTATACAATTAACTTTAGGAAATTAAACCAACAACAATATGCTCTTTCATTAGATCTCCTTCTGATTATATCACACAAGATTTGCTTTAATTAATTCTACAAAGTTGGAGACTCCTTTTTAAAATGTTTGAGGCATCAGTGGTTGCTTCAAGGCATCAGGAAGTTTCAGCAATCTCAGGATCTCTCAACCAAATCCACTTAGCACCACCTCATTTCAAGCTCAGATACACTATATTAAAGCATTTATAAGCAAAAAGGGCAATGGTGATTAGAATAATAGGAACATCTTTGAATTTACATTAAAATGCTAATTCAATTAGTCTTCTTTGTTTATTGCTATTCAGGAACAAAGGAAACAAACTGTTTACCAAGCATGAAAAAATTGTTGTAACTATTTGATAATTATTTGCTAGAAGGAAGAAAAAGGACCAGAAAGCAGAAACAAAACCAGTGTGTATATTTGAGAGACATCTATTTCTTGAGAGTTGATGCCTAGTAAAGCCAGGCAGTTTTGGAATCCCAGATCACTTGACAAGATTATTTGCAGCAATTGTAGAAGTTCCATAGACATTTAGAAGCCAAGAAGTCATTATATGATAGTTGATCTGTGAACAGGAGCACAGCTCAGAAGTCCAGAGTTACTGTTCCAGTCTGGCCTCAAGCATAACACTGCCTACTTTCACCCAGATACTCACTGAGCTCAGTAATCTGCTATGATCCAGACTGTATCTAAAAATATTCTGGTTTAAGACCTCCTCATACCAGAGGATTGACAAAATCTTAGTAACTGTGGGAACAGATTAGCTCTTATTTGAAAATATTCACCCCATTTCTGACTTCAAATTGTTCTTACCCTGATTTTTGTATCTTTTCCTCTACCAAGTGGGAGTGTAACAACAAAACAATAGGACACAAAGCATTTAGATATGCTTCCACATCTCCTGCATTTTTCCTCTTGGTAGCTACTTTCAAGACAGAAAGATGAACAAAAAAAAAAGAAATAAAATTAACTGCTTCATTAAGAATACACTAAGGAGTTAATGCACATTAGAAGCCAAAAGGTAGAATATTCTAGTAGCAAATAGCAACCTGATGACTGGCAAATTGTTTCAATTCAGAGCTGTGCAAGTTAGCCATTTCACTACATTAAACCATTGTGTTGGGCAAGTCTGAAATTCTCAAGTATGGGACATTAACTGTCCCATTACCAGGAAGATGATGTGCAGACAAAGGGGGAGGGTATAAAATAGAAATGATGAAGGGAACACACCTGACAAAAGATTCATTTCTAGCCAGATTAGGTCTCAGAAGCAATTCCAGAGGGCAGCTAGAAGATGAGCCTTCAACTTGATGCAGCCACACACCTGCCCACTTTGTCACCAAGCCCAGTCCAGTCAGTCTGATTCCACTGCCTCCCTCCACCACCAGCAGTCACTGGTAGTAACAGTAAGCAGGCTTACAGATATACAGGGGGGTCCTCTCATTCATATACTAATCTAAAGCACTCCCAATGACAATACTGTAGCTCTGTCTTCATCATTAAAACAGCTCCAGAATTAGGGGCAAACTTCAGAAAGAGTGTAACACTCAAATTTTAAAATCCAGACCTGAGGAGGAACTTCAGGTTCCAGTGTCTATTTCACACATCCTGAATTTCCTTTAGGCACTAAAGTGAATGGAACAATAATTTTAAAAAGTGAGACAAAAGGCAAAACAATTTATGGAAAGCCTCATCCTATAGCTCCCTCTCTCTCCCACAGGAGTACTGAGGAATACAATGATTTGCAGATAACTAATTAGCATTTAGTTACCAATTATTTTTCTTTAAAACTTGGAAGAGTAATATTTATTTTGTCCTGGTTAAAAGCATCTCCCTGCATGGGAAATGAGTGCAGTGGGGAGAGCACACTAGTGCTTGAAACAGAGAAGTTCCCACAGAAATATTACAGGCTCAACTAAGAGTTCAAAACAGTTGCCTAAATTGGTCCTTTTCCCTCAACTACAAAATCAATCCATGCCTCACAAGAATGAAAGGGCCCTCTCCAAGCACAACCCAAGGCCCTGCTTTTACTACTCTCCCAGACAAAGCAGTTAGCTTTTGCCAGGCATGTTCACTAATAGATGCAAATGAAAAACAACTGGCTTTAGCAAGACACCTTCCGGGCATTAAGTTTTGAAGTCTCCTATCAGGAACCCACATACACACAGGAAGAACCCTTTGTTTAGGCCTTGCCAGCTCTGGGAAAGCAGAGAACAGCAGGAAGCAGAAATCTAAACTAAAATTATTCCTCTCAGTCAATCTGCACCTGTGAGAATCAACCTCATCATGTTGACTTCTCTCAAGTGAGCAAATCAGGCATGGCATAAGGCTTAAAAAAGGGGCAGCAGGTGGAAAAAGTACACATTTTTCATCACCCAATGCACCCAAGTGTCTTTTTGGAAATTATGGGTAAAACAACCACAAATCAAAGTGAGCTCTCAAAGTATTAAAGATACCCAAGTAGCCACAAGAGATTTAAACCCTCATTCCTCTGCTGCATTTCCAAAATCTTTATCAGTTCAGACTACACCTGTTCCTGTGTTCAACCACCTTGACAATGAAGTGTTCTCATGTTCAGATCAAGTTTCATTATGTTTCTATTTGTGCCCCCTGTCTTGTCCTACCACAGAGGAGAAAACTGAAAAAAGTCCATCTTCTAACCCCACAATCAGGTTTTCTTTTTATATATATAAAATTTGACATGGTGCTGCAGAACATGGTTTAGTGGTGGACTTGGTAATGTTAGGTTAACATTGGGACTTGATCTTAAATACTTCATCTTAAGGGTCTTTTCCAACCTAAATGATTCTGTGACTCTAGACAGGCAAGATAACCTGAGCCTTCTCTACTACAGGCTGAGTAGTTTCAGCTGATCCAGCCCCTTTATATGGCAGATGCTCCAGTTCTTTAATCATGTCCATGCCATAAACTGAGCCTAACCCAGTAGGACCAACCCTCTCCCTTGTACTGCAGAACTCAGTACCAGACCCAGCTCTCCAGATATGCCTCACTAGGACTGAGCTGAGAAGGATCCCTAAGCTGAAAATAAAGCTGTCACAAGCCATTATTTGTGTATAGAGTCATTCTTCCCAGATGCAAGACTTGGCACTGCCTTTGGTTGAACTTCATTGGGTTCCTGTAGGTTAGGAGTGCCTACAATGCAATCACTCCTGCCAGTTTTGCTTCATGCACAAGCTTGCCAAGGATGCACTCTGTCCAAATGCTCAGGTCATTAATGAAGATACTACAAGTGCATTGTCCCCACTATCTACCCCAACTTGAGTACACCACCACACACTGGCCTCCAGACAGGCTTTTTTGTTGCTCATCAACTTCTTTGGCACAGCAGTAGAGTTGGGTTTCTTTTCACCTCATAATGGACTGCTCTTAGACTTTGATCACTTCACCTATGAAGATGTTACTGGAAACTGTGTGAAGTTCTGTTAAAGTCGTCTAGATAAACAACAACTACTGTTCTTTCTTCCTCAACCAAGCCAGGCCTTTGACTATTCAGTGTTATGAGGTGGGTCAGGCATGATCTCCCCTTTATAAATCCATGCAGCTACACCCAAACACTTCCCAGTCCTCAACAGATTTGGAAATAGTTTCCAAGATTATTTCTGCTCTTCCAGGTACCAGGATAAAGTTGGAGGGCCAGCAGCCTGTAGTTACCTGGATCTTCCTCCTTCTTCTGAAGATAAAGCCAATACTGATTTTCTTGCAGTCCCAGATTTGCTCAGATGCACCAACAGGCATCTCACTGCAGGGCCACACATCTACAAGGAACCTGGTTCTGGGTAAAGACCATGCCACACCTACCTTCTCTCATCTTCCCCACATGTAGAAATCTCTCAAAGCTGACATGTTTTCATTTTGACAAAATAAGCTATGTGGAAGCAAATACCATAAGGGGAAAAAAAAGAAAGGGGGGTGGAACAAAAGCTGTTTCAACTTCCCTGCAATCACTTTTTAAAACCTTGTAGTTTCAAAATCACTACTGTATCTTCAGGAGTAACAGTGACCAAGTAAAACACATAGGGGCTTTCAGATGGTACTAGCACATATACATGACTGTTTAAGCTATCTTTAGAGGGTCTAACAGGGCAAGTAGAAGACAGTGGGGTGATGGAGCCAACATGGCTTCATCAAGGGCAGGCCCTGCCTGACAAATCTAGTGGCTTTCTATAAGGTGACTACATCCATGGACAAAGGATGACCTGTTGATGTGACCTATCTGGACTTCTGCAAAGCTTTTGGCAGGGTCCCCCACAACATCCTACTCACCAAGTTGGAGAGGTATTGGCTTAGAGCAGAGTTAGAGAATGTTTAAATAATCTCTCCCATTCACTAGGGTTTAATAAAACATATACTTTAAAATAATTCTTCTATACCTGGCATCTAAATCACAGGTAGTTATATGACACCCTATTATGGTTAACAGCTTTTTAAATGCACATCATCTGGATTGCTTCACAGTACTGGAAGAAAAAAAAACATTTACAGATAAAAAAAGCTTTAACTTTTTTCCTCTCCCCAATTACTACTTTACCCTGTAAGATTCTCAAAGAACAGTGAATTTGTATGAAGCAGAAAAACATCTAGCAGAGCAGCAACATTTGCTTACCTAGAGACAAACATGAGAAAAATGTGTCCCACTGTTCTGGACAGCTCACAAACAGCATCTTAGACCTTTTAAACGTCTAAGTCTCAAATACTCTTTCAGACTTGCTGCTTGGTTAAGCTTAATTTTGCTATGCAAAGGCAGAAAGCAATTAAACTTCTTGCCACACTTCATCCCAACAGTTTGTCAACTCTGAGCAGCAGGGGAAGAAGTAAGCCAAAGGCATTTGCAAACATTCTCTTACATAAGTTTGGCATATCACCTTTACACAAAGTATTTATGCACTCACAACTTACTTCACATTGTGTAGCTTGAGCCTTAACATCAGTAAAGGTTGTTTCAATGCCACAGCTCCACTATATTTGTCTCATCCAGTAATGCATAAACTTAAGTCTGTCACCTAACATATAGACTGCTCACTTTTTAATCATGATTGCCTGCTAGAAGTATCTGCACTTCCATCAAAAAAAAATAAATAAATTTGAAAACAGAACACCAGTATGCCCAAGTTTCCTGTTCACTTACATCTCATCATATTAAGCAGTGATTACTACTTATATGTATTTTCCTTCCAAGGATTTTGCTATTAAAAAGGCATGCTCAGAGACATGTACCTGAAATTAGAGATACTGATGTGTAAAAAGCAGTCTATTTCCTGCAGGAATTTATTCAACAGCCTCAAACCAGACCCTTGTGGAAAACATCTCCCATGCTGCTAACCTTCACCTCTGCAGATGACAGTCCACTCATGTCTGAGCACCTGACATCATGCTGGAGAATGAGATAACTATATTTTCAGAATTCCATTCATAAAGCATTTTAATATAAAAAAAATGAAATCAACAAAAGCAGGGAGTTCACAGCAGTCTCTGCTAAAAATGGAAAGCTATCAATTCCTGTATTAATGCCTCCTGACATTCCATTTGTGCTTGACACACAGCAGGCCTGTTCTCAGGTCCAAGCCTGCCATGAATGAGACCTGCAGGGCTCAGCTCAAAACAGCCCAGCCAAGAGCACAGGCTAAACCCACACCCTTGAGGTGGTACAACAGACCCATTCCTAAACTGCAGCTGCAAACACACCTTTAACCAAGGATGATAAGAATTGCAAGCTCCAGAGGCATTTACTTGAGTCTTGTGTCATCTTTATTTACATAGTCTTCACATACAGATGATAATCAAGGAATCAGCAAATTTTGCCATATTGATTTATGGTATGTTATCAAAGAGATAAGCATATCATCTGTGTGTTATCACTGCAATCAGATGTTTCAGCACTTCAGACAATCCAATACTTGACAAAACCAGCCAAGTTAAGTTACAAGGTTCAGAGACGCCACTCCCCTGTGATGTTCACATAGACTGTTTTCACTGCTAACTCCAGTTAGAGAAGCAGAATCTGTCTCAAAAATCCAAAGCTTGAGTATCTCTAGTTCTAGGAAAAAACCCACTATACTCAGAGAATACAAACTTTAAAATAGCTCTATATATAGCCTCAAGTGCTCAAGGCTTTATTAGTTTTTCATTTAATTATAGAAACTGCCAAATATTTAGCATTAGTTTAAGCCCTTCTTCATCACAAGAACTTTCAACTTACTTGTTGAAAAACAAGCAAAAGACAAAGTTTTCAATGCCAGTCACTTATTTGTGCCTTCTCCATTACTTCCACACTTGGTGCACCTAGGAGGAACCATGACTCAACAGCTAGAACTGCTGATTATCTGCTCATTAAACCAAGCTAGCACCAATTTCAAATCGTCTTTACTACACAGCAAGATAGAGCTTGTCACACATGTGTAGTTGAACTCATGTAGCTTCCACAAGTAGAAGTTCAGGTAGAAGTTTCATAGCTGGTAGAGCAGAGCTAATACAGCATGCCTCCTCATCCTTTAGTACTTAGTTCCTCCTCCTTGAAAAAAACTCCAAAAGGTAAGTTTTGTAAATCCAGTTTGCCTCCAACAGGTGCTGTTACACAGCAAAACACTAACCAAAATATAAAATACTTTTTGCATGTCAAATCTGATATACATCATATATACATGTACATATCATATATGTATGTATTCCTACTGATGACAAGCTTTATTTTCCTCACAGCATTTTTTCCCCCACATGCAGTGAAAGCAGTCACTTAAAATTAAAAAAAGACCATGTGCACGCACTTGTTCACTTACTCTTTTTCTTAAAAACCCAAGAATTGCATTACCTGCACCACAGCTCTGACATTTATTTCCATTGTGTACTAATTCACACAAGAGTTTCACAAGAATTTATTTCAGTAACTGTGTCAGCTCAGATAAAACTTTCCTCCACCAGTTCACTCGTTTGTGCCCTGGTGCTGAATGTTGCCCATGCAATTGTTTGCACAGCTGTACTGTGAACTCTGTAAACCCCCCCAGCAATAATCTCAAACAGTACAAGGTATTTCTCCAACACGTTCTAACCCTTGCAAAGGAACAAATAAAAATCCAAATCTAATGACAGTTCCCATTTCTCTTCCAGTGCCACCATTAAAGAAACCTGAAGAACATTAATCATTTCAATACTCAACAACCAAGAAAACTAGGCTTATAGAACACATTCATGCCTGGATAGAAATACTCCCATGTACCATCAATTTTAAAATATATAGTAAACTCAAATCTTCGGTCTGTAAAAGTCTTTAAATTAAATAATTTGAGGAGTCCCAAATTCCTCATCTCTGATTGCCTAACATAAGTGTCATTAATCCAGAAGTGAAAGGCATGACTAATGACTTCTACATCCGATTAAGGAAAGCAAGCAAGCTGTGACTATTTCCAAAAGTGTTAAAGTCCTTGTATTTTGGAATAGGGAGCACTGTGCTACTTGCCTGCTGATATTCTCTGCATATCTCAGGGGCCACAGATAAATAAGCAAGATAGATCTACTCAAAGGACTGAGCTCTACAGTTGCTACTTTATTCAGCTCCTGAGGAAACCATCACAGAATGTCAAGTTATGTTATCCAGCTCTCAAACATTCATGTTCTCCTCTTTAACTCCCTATACCCATGTTTCCATTGACATTTGTGTCATCTCAGTACATCCAACCATCAACCTTACTGAAGTGGTCAAGTTAAGCACTAAGAGATGCCTACTGTCCAGCTATCACTCTCAAGATCCTTACTGAGTACATACTTGAATCCTGAAGAACCCACATAATATACACAGTCCAATATTCCAAGAGAACAGAACTGCCTGAAGAAAACTGGGCTGCTACTGATGGGTTTTGGCACACATGAAGTCAAATAGGGGGAATGACCTATGAGAACCTACAACATTCCCATCTTCCTAGTGAA
This sequence comes from Ceyx melanurus, assembly GCA_024611195.1. Lineage (NCBI taxonomy): Eukaryota > Metazoa > Chordata > Aves > Coraciiformes > Alcedinidae > Ceyx > Ceyx melanurus. Next base: position 208,388 of record JANHGL010021171.1, read on the forward strand.
GAGCTGTGTCCTCCAGATCCTTTCACTGACATCTAAAGACAGTCTCCTTCCTTTACTCACCAAGAGCCTCAAAGAAAAGCCACAGAAAACAGAACACAAAAAGAAAAACTTTTTCGGGGATCTGTAACATCTCAAACCCTATCCCACGCATTTTAGTTATGTTCAACCTTGATGCTGGACAGTAACACTGAAGCCTTTTCCTTCAGTATTAGAACACTAGATAGCTGCCATGCAAAATATGAACACTGAGAAACATATTCCAGTGATTTCATCAACCATACACAACTCTCATACATAAGCAGATTCCTTACAAAAACAGACACCATAATCATGTACAGCTATTGCAAGATGTACTGCAACAAAACAAAAACTGAACAAACTTGCTTTCGTGGACTGAAGCCTTCCTACAAACTGACAAATTTAACAGCTGTATTGATACTTCGCAAAATAAACATCTGTCAAAAACTTGAGGACATAACTAATTTTTATGAGTAAGGAGCATGCATTGACCAAGAAGCTTTGCATTCTCCAGAATACAGAGATACAACAGCTTTGGTTGAGATGTAGAAATAACACAAGACTCATTCTACTTTTTTCTCCAGCAATTCCAACTTTTCTGAAGAACCCAATTACTGATGGAACCCTCAGTAGTTCACTGAGCTAAGAGAGACCATTGCAGAGGCTGGGTGGAATCCATGCAAATAGCTTTTAGACTAGTTTACATTTCTGATTCTTCTCCTGCTAGATCAGCTAAACAAAAGGTGAAAGGAAAAGTGGCAGGACTAGCCCATCACCATTAGCGAGGCTAAGCAGCACTATAAAACCCCTTTAAAAAGGGAGCTGAAAGACCTTTACGATGAAGCACAGAAAAATACCCTAAAGGACGCTGTTCAGGAGCAACTACACTAATGGCTTCACCCTCTCTGCTTCTGGCTCTACAAAGTGCAAAGGCAGCAATGCCACGAAGGGCAGAGCGCACAGCAAAGCCCCCGAGGTCAGAAACCTCTCTCTCAAACCAGGCTATTGGTACATTTTGTCTGCAGATAGGGGGAATTGCCTTCATACTTCCCTCCCTCCGAAAAGCAAAAACAGAAGGAAAACGACACGACACAGACAGCCAGAGCCTGTAGCGGGGTAAGAGAGCCTGAGTTGGAGCTCTCGCTTGGCCTTCGCCGACTTCGGCATCGTTCTGGCGCTCACGGCAGCTCGCCCCTCGTTAAACCTTTACACCCAACTTGGCCCTTGAGAAACGTGCTGCTTTCCTCGGTTTTTGTCTCGAACCTGCCCCCTACAGATTAACTAGGGAGTAACGCTTTGAAATAAATGGTCGCTCATCCAAAACCGAGTTTCATCCTTCACGCTTTTGCTGCGAGGTTACAGGAGCACCGAAGTGACAAGACACGCATTGTACCCGCACCGCGCTGTGAGGAGCTACCGGCCGGTTTGATCGCCACTCCCGCCTGCAGCGCGGGGACAAAGCTCCACTAACCAAGGCACCGCGACGAGGGGGGCTTCGCGGGGAGCCCCAGCTCAGCCGCTCGGTAACAGCCAGGCCCGCCCTCGCCCCGGGCCCGCGGAGCGTCACCTCCCGCCTGCCCGCTTCCCCCGGTCGCCGGTGCAGAAAGCCCGCGCCAGCGGCCGGCCGGAGACCGCCGCGGTGACCGGCCAGA